>LTAE01006226.1:0-25994 GCA_001647135.1 Pontederia paniculata
GAGAGAGAGAGAGAGAGAGAGAGAGAGAGCTAGCGCCTACAAGCGAGATGTGTGAGAAAATTGTGAAAGAGAGAGAGAACGCATATAGAAAGAGTGCGACGAGAGAGAGAGAGAGAGAGAGAGAGAGAGAGAGAGAGAGAGAGGAGACACAATAAAATATTTTTTTGAGTTAGAAGGGTAAAATAGTAATTTAATAAATTAAAACAATGTGAATAAAATCAAAACCATCCTTTTGGATGAAACTAGTCAATCGAGAAAAGTTTAAATCTACTTCTTCCCAATTTTATAGTTTAGGGATAGATCTAAATTTTGTGATAGTTCGAGGGAGATTTATGGAAATAACCTAAAAGGAAAGTTATCTTTAGAAATTATCAAGAATAATTGGTTTAGTGAAGATATAAGAAGACAAGAGCATATTGATTATGGTAGATCAAGAGAGAAGCAAAGAAATTCTTATAACCATGATCGATTGTGGTCTAAAAAAACTTACTTGTCATTATTTCAAGAGAAGAGTGCAAAAAACTAAATCGTGGCAAGTCACTTGAAAGGTTTGACGATACTAGAATGGAGAAGAAGATTAGTGATGGACTTAACATTGTTGTGTTTACATCTAATGATGTATACTTTTTACTAAAGAATATTATACAATATTGTTCTTAATTTAATTTTTATATATTGTAGGTTCCTTATATGTTACCCTTGCATAAATGTCTTCATTACAAGGGGTATATTTGGGGTTAGAAGATGAGAAATAAATTTGAATATAATTGCTTGCATTGGTGATATTATGTTGAAGATTGTGTTGAAACATATGAGACATGTCCCTAATGTTCGTTTTAAATTTTAGTTGCAAAATTAAATGATGGAAACTATGAGAGCAATTTCAAAGGAGGGAGCGTGAAAATCCAAAAGAGGTTCACTATTTCTGGTGAGAGGACAATGAGACCGTACATTTTATAAGACTTAAGCACAAAACTGCACTAAAGAAGTGGATATGATTGAATTGATATCTCCTTCAAACTTGTGGCACAAGCGGCTTGGTCACATGAGCGAAAAAAAAAACTTCAGATTTTGGCTATACAAAATTTACTTGTAGGTATAAAATACACATCTCTTGATGTATGTGTGCATTGTTTAGTTGGCAAATGGAGTAGAGTTACATTTAATATAACTCTTTTATCTAGAAGCTTGTAGTACTTGATTTGGGCATTATATGAAGGATAAAACACCAGGAGGTTATCTTTATTTGGTTATGTTTATTAATGATAATTCTATAAGGGTTTTGGCTATTTGTATACTGCACAAAGATTAGATGATGGCAGAGTTCAAGAAATTTCATGCCAAAGTAGAGAAAATGAGTAGAAAATTCAAGTGTGTTCGCACAAACAATGACGATGAATACAAAGTTCAATTTGAAAAATATTGAAACATCTTTAACATTATGGTTGAGAAGACAATTCTCAAAACTATTTTGCAAAATGATATGGTTCAGAGAATGAAGAGAACAATTGAGAAACATGTCATATGTTTGTTTTAAGATTTTAAGCTAACATGTCATACATGCTAAGTTATCAAAGGAATTTTAGGATGAAGCATTGATGACTATGATTAATCTAATCAACCATTCATCATTAATACCTTTGGATGGTCATATACTTCTAAAAGTTTGGACAAGCCAAAATATTTCATAGAAACATCTTAAAGTGTTCAGTTGCAGAATCTTTGTTCACATCCCTAAAGATGAAAGATCAAAACTTGATAGAAAATCTAATAATGTATCTTCCTCATATATGAAGATGAAAGATTTGACTAGACATTGTGAGACCTTGTTGACGGAGAAATTATCAGAAGTAGAAATATGTTCTTGGAATACCAAACAATTGAAGATCTATTGCAAGATAAAAAAAATCAACCTTCTCGAAAGAATTTTTTTAATTGAACAAAAGATAATATTGTTTCATAAGCTAATCAAGATGACAATAACAGTGATATTAGTTTAAAAGATTGTAACACACCTTCCGATAGTAAACTAGTGATGATTTCAAGCAGCTTATAGCATTTGAGTTAGAATCTCACTTGAGAAGATCGAGCATAGAAAGATATGAATCAAAGCGGTACTCCCCAACAGAGTACGTATTATTAACTTAAGGGGGAAAACTAGAATGTTATGAATAAGTCTTGTCACATGAGCGGAAATTGAGTGGATGAAAACCATCCAAGATAATATGCAATCTCTACATGAGAACAACACTTATAAATCGATGAAGCTTTCTAAAGGCAAAAGGACACTCAAGAACAAATTGAGTATTTCGATTGAAGAGAGATAAATAATTTACACTCAAGATATAAGGCATGATTAGTTGTCAAGGAACTCAACCAGAAGAATGAAGTGAACTTTGATGCGATATTGCCATTAGTGATTATGATGTCATCAATTCATATAACGTGAAAGTTGAGCAAATTATATGTCAAGACATCTTTTATTTGTGATGATTTGAAAGAAGAAATTTATATTGAGTAAGTGAAAGGATCCTAGTGAATAGTATGGAACATTTGATGTGTAAATTGATGAAAAAGTTTATATAAGCTCAAGTAGGCACCTCGTCAATGGTAAAAAAAAAGTTTGAAGCATTCATTACACAACAAATATACAATAAGATAAACACATTTTTGTGACTTGGTGATTTTCACATGATTTCAGTATTTTGTTTGCATATGTTGTTGACATGCTTATTATAGATAATGATAAAAAACAAGATTGACAAATTGAAACAAAGCTTAGTCAATTTTTTTTCCATCAAAGACGTAGGAGCAACAAAGTACATCCTTGTCATAGGATCACTGTGATTGAGAGCAGCGCAAATTATAGTTATCCCAAGAAAAGTATATTGAAAAAGTCTTAGGGAAATTCAATATGAATAATGCAAAAGCAAGTCATGCAAGTTACTTCAAGTTGGGTTTTAAAAGTAATCCAAACGAAAAGTTGAGGAATAAAAGATAGAAAATGTATTATATGCATCACACTGACATGGTAGATGATGTGAAGTGTAGAAAGTGTATTTCTAATTACTTGATGATATTTACAAGAGCAATAATCTCATCACAATCCAAATTATAAAAGTGTGTTGCATTATCAACAATCAGGGTAGAAAAAATCGTAACAACTAAAACATATAAGATAATTTTGTGGAAGAAATAATTTATGGAGGTCTTAGATTTGAAGTATGAGTGCATCTGAGTAAAAATTTTAATTTTCATTCTAAGTCTAAGCATATTGATCTTTGTTATCATTGAATTCATGATTAAACTGAAAAGAAGAAGTTCTATTTCTAGAAGATCTATATTGATAAGGATGTGTAAAATATGATAACTAAGTATCTACTTATATACAAAAAAAGAATTTTGTAGGAGCCGTTTGGTGAAGCTTTCCAAATGAGAGTTTGTTGAGCTTTGTATTAATTATTAGTGGGGCTCACACAAAGATAATAAAAAACAAAGTGGACCTTGGATCCTTGTTGTAACCAATTCTTATAAAAAAGTTGGTTTTGGTGTTTAGTTATAGAAGTTGAAGTCCATGTCGTAAAACCCGGCCCGGCCCGACCGGTCGGACCGGTCAGACAAGTGTCCGGGGTCTAAAACGGACTATGGATCATTCAAAACTCGGAGTGTCAATTGGACCGTTTTGACCCGGTCAAAACTCGAATTGAACTGCTCAACCCGGCCAAAAAAAATATGTTTTTTTCAAACAATAATAATAATAGAAGCTTAATTTATTTTTTCTAGAGCTAAATAATTTATTTTGTCATATAAATAAAATTTGAAATAATTATGTTAAATCAAAAAGTTTAATGAATCAATCTAGCATATTAGTATTTAATAATTATTTTATATTTATCTTTGGTCGTTAAGTACTATTATAAATTATGAGTTATAACTAAAAAATATCATGTTATTATAACTAATAATATGTGCTCATGTATTTTGATTTTACACCTAATTTTTATTGTAGTGACCGAACTGGTCATTTCTCTTACAATTTCTTATTTTATATTAATTATTATTATTCAGTTCGACCATCCGGTCCGACCGATCCAACCGGTCTGACCTGACCCGTCAAACTATCCGGGTCGAGTTTTAAAATATTGGTTGAAGTCACACGGTTTGTGAGGTTGAGAGTGTTAAATAAAGTTCTCTTTTGCACAATCGTCCACATGAGAACCTTAAGAAATAAATTGAAAAAGAGAGAATAATTTTGGAATTCATATCAAAAATGAATTTTGATCCATTTTCGATAAAATTTTATACAATATTTTTCAACAGTTTTCTTATTATTTTTTGATATTCTAATAAGATTACTTTAAACTCATTATTTTAGAGATATTATTTTGTGACATGCAAGATTAATTTTTTATGTTACTATTATTTTATTTATCTACATAGATCAAGAAAAAAAGTTTTGTATCATACTCTTATTTCATAATGAAAAATTTATTATTTATTTATGAATTTTTTTTATTTTTATTTTGAAAAAAAATTCACATAAATCTTTTGTGTCTCTGATTTAATTAAATTATCTATATTGTTATCATCAGATATTTAAATTTATGTATTAAGAAAACAAATGATAATTCTGCACATATTTTTTTCCTCAAGGAGAAGTGAATATATGTACAAAGGAAGAATATTTAATGATTGAAAATGAAAAAAAATAAAAATCAACTTATTATTGTTATATTTCTCGATCAAAAAAGAAATTTTATATCATACTATTATTTCATAGTGAAAGATATATTATTTATTCATGTAGTTTTTTACTTTTATCTTGAAAAAAAATTCAAATAATTTTTTGTGCGTCTTTGATCTAATTAAATTCTCTATATTATTATCATATATTTAAATTTATGTATTAAAAAAATAAAGGATAATTCTGCACTTATTTTTCAAGGAGAAGTGAATATATGCACAAAGGAACAAGATTTAATGATTAACAATGAAAAAAATTAGGATAAAAATCAACTTTAGACAATCTCAAATCACAAGATGAATTTCGCACACCTGCTCTAAAAACTGAGGATGAATTTTGCATGCTCGCCGACACAACAGGAGTGGTAAAAATATGTACCGGATTAGTTGAGGATTTTAAAATTTAAGATCGAGATGTTTAGTTTAGAGTGCAGCAATTAATTGGTATGATGAGCTTGAAGCTCTAAATCCCCACGCCAGAGTTGAGTGCGCGAAGAAAGTTTTCTCTTACCAAATTTTTTTGGGTCAAGGTCAAACTCTATCAGTGTCTTGGAGTTATTAATATTCGATTAATTTTATATAGGAGCGACAAAAATAAATTTTAATCAAATTATTAACTTCAAAGCTCGAACTCGAAATTACTAGCTCTCAGTATTTTAACTCGTGATACAAATTCATTAATCATATATCTCAATTAACTTAATTAAAGAATTTGATCTCTACTACTATTGCACCACACACTATGGACCCACATGTTCAACGTTAGGGAGCACATTATGGTCCCACGACACTCTTCTTTCTGTTACAATTTTCTTTATATTCATAAATGAAAGTACTAATTATTATTTATATAGATAATAAAATATTAGATTTATGATGAATGTTAATTTTTTTTATTTCATCGTAAGTTTAATATTTTATAAAACATGATACTGAATCTATATATTACGACTATAAAAATCCACCGCATCTTCGTATACTATTATTATTATTATTATTGTTATTTATTATTATAATTATTATTCCCTCTGCCTACCGGTCCTCCTCTGCTCTCCTTGTCCCCCCTCTTCGCTGCCATTAGGGTTTTTGCTCTCTCTCTCTCTCTCCTCCGTCCGTCCCCGTCGTTCTCTTTCATCTCGGCGGCGGTAGGAGGAGGAAAGGCGCCGTCACCATGAGCAGCGACAAGAGCAAGCCGCAGGGTGCACTCAATCTCGCCGACATCAGTGCCGGTCATGATCTCATTCCTCCCCTTCTCTCTTTTGATTACTTCCACATTCGTTTCTGTAGTCGATGCTTGTTCTGACGGAACCGGATCGCTTCTCTTCCTGCAGCTCTCAGCGCGGAAGACCGCGCAGGCCTCGTCGACGCCCTCAAGGTGTTCGATTCTTTGCCTGCTTCCATTTTTTATTTGCTGCATGTGATAGCTTTGATGTTGTTTGATTCGGGATTTCTTAAGTTTTTTACTTTGACGTGTTTGTCTGTTGGTTGGGCTGTGCTTGTGTTGTCCTTTCTTGCAGACGAAGCTGCAGAGCTTGGCCGGGCAGCACTCCAACGTGCTGGAGAACTTCAGCCCAAATGTCAGGAAGCGCGTCGAGGCATTGAGAGAGATCCAGGTGCGTTGCATAGTGCGTCATTTGTTGTTCTTCTTGCCATTTGAGCAATCATGTCATGAGAAATCTGTTGTCACGTATTAGAGTCTTTATCTATATGTATTTGAACGGTTACAGCCTTTGATATCATTTATATGATGGCAGTCTTAGAAAATTACTTCTTTGCTCTTGTCATTCTTTCCAGTTTTAGCTTGGAAGGATCATGTATCTTTTATCCAATGTCAGGTTCTTTATAATTCCTATTAGTTTTCTTAGCTAAAAGTTGTGGTAATGGATTCTCATCGATATTCGTCCTAACTGTGAGATCTAGATACAGTGGTAGCATATTTCGTTAATTTCATTCCTTTAGTTGCGTTTGATTTAGTTTCATCAGTATCTATACTTCCAATCACCTTGGAACTTGCCTAGAAATTGGCAATTGGAAATGCATTAGATAATTCTTTATTGATGGAAGCAATGAAGATGTACATGAGTTTGCCCTGACCTCTGCAGTTGGATTGGTTTGTTTGCTTGGTCTCATTTATTTTTAGTGGCACACTTCCAGGTTTTGATTTTTCTATATTATACAGCTAAGTTAGCTATGCATCTAGACAATGAGGAGGTGTTGACTTGATGGAGGATGGCTATTCTAGGAAAATGAAATGCGGATAGTATGACCTTCTTCATTTCTTTTGTAACCAATTATAACACCTTCTAGTGTTTCTACTCTGTTAAGATTCAGTCAGAAAGGAATTATGGTTCATTTTTTAAGTGCTCATGCAGGCAGCATTTCTTTTATGACCATCCAATTAGGGATGTAACGTTAATTAAATTTAGATTGGGGCTAACAACTCAACTTGTCTAACTTGAGTTTGGGACTAACGACTCAACACATTTAAGTCGACACAAAAAGTCTGATAACAATTATTCAGAAGATGCATTTTCATCGATTGTCATGTCCTACTTTTATATCGGCTTGTGTATGTCAGTAAGAGCAAATTATGAAGCTATTGATTTTTTTCGACTTTGTATCTTCCAAGCAAAATCTCTCCAGTTTGTATCTCTTTTGTATTCTAATAATGTTCTGTAAATTGGAACGTCACAGTTATTCTATGATTCATAGTATATTCCATGTCCTTCAGAGTCAACATGATGAGCTTGAAGCAAAATTTTTTGAAGAAAGAGCTGCGCTTGAAGCTAAATACCAGAAGCTTTATGATCCACTCTATACCAAGGTACACTTTTTTAGCTCAGATGTACTTTTATTTGGTTTCAAATCGGCTACTTAAAGATAGTTGCTAATTAGCGAACAGTGTTTAATTCCGGGTGGACATCTATTATGTCCTTACTCCTTAGATCTCAAATATGTAGCTTATCAAGTAATTTCCATTTGGATATATACAGAGGTATGAAATTGTGAATGGTGTGGTAGAAGTTGAAGGTGTTACAAATGAACCTACAGAAGAAAAACCTTCCACGGATGAACCAAGTGAAGGTGCGTGGGTTATTTAAAGCCTTATACTATCTTTCCATTTTTTTATTCTTCATATTCGATGCTTAATTCTCTGCAGGAAAAGGTGTGCCTGACTTTTGGCTCAATGCTATGAAGCAAAATGAAGTTCTGTCCGAAGAGGTGTTCTAAAGTACTTTTCCTGTACTTGTTTTATGCTTTGTTGTATTCTTGAGATGTGCATCTTGTGTAATTTATGTTGTAGATTCAAGAGCGTGATGAGGGAGCTATGAAGTTTCTAAAGGATATTAAGTGGCACAGAAATGATGATCCTAAGGGATTTACACTTGAATTTTATTTTGATACAAACCCTTACTTCAAGAACACCGTTCTAACAAAAACATATCACATGATTGATGATGACGAGCCAATATTGGAGAAAGCAATAGGGTGATTTATTTACCACAGGCTGTTTAAACTTCTTATCATCCTATCTGTATCGTAACCTTTATCTGATTGATTGCTTCTGTTAGGACTGAGATTGAGTGGTATCCAGGAAAGTGCTTGACTCAGAAGATTCTTAAGAAGAAGCCAAAGAAGGGTTCGAAGAATGCCAAGCCTATAACTAAAACTGAAAACTGTGATAGTTTCTTTAACTTCTTTAACCCACCCGAAGTCCCTAATGACGAGGAAGACCTTGATGAAGAGGCAGTAAGTTAACAACATTACTCTGATAAATAACAATAATTGGAACTACATGTATAACCTCCTGTCATTTTATTGACAGGCTGAGCAGTTGCAGAATCAGATGGAGTTGGATTATGATATTGGGTAAGCCTTTTCTTGTATCAGATGAGAAGTTTAGTTTTCTGTCCTACGGAGTGAATGGTTTCGAGGGTGTGATTTTGTTAACTTGGATAATTTTTTTTCTCTACTTGCAGCAAGATTGATGTTATACATGCATTACTCCCATCCTTTTTTAATAATATGAATACATGTGACGTTTGTCTCCACCCTCCAGGTCCACAATTAGAGACAAGATAATCCCTCATGCAGTTTCTTGGTTCACGGGGGAGGCTGTTCAGGGTGATGATCTTGAGGAGTTGGATGAGGATGAAAATGATGATGAAGATGAGGAGGATGAAGACGAGGAAGATGATGAAGATGAGGAAGAAGATGATGAAGAAACTCCAGTAAAATCAAAGAAGAAGGTTTATGTCTGATATTCGAATTATTCATCCTTTTTTGCATTTGTTCTAGTTTTACAGGAAATACTGACTTATTATTTCTTATTTTGCAATATTTCCCCACAGCCTGCTACAGGAAAGAAGGTGGGTATTTGCTCCCAATAACTTTCACGGCAGTAGTTTTCACATATTGACTTGAATTCTGATTAGTGTTTGGCGAATTTGCAGAATACTGGAGCTGAGCAAGTTGAACGACCACCCGAGTGCAAGCAACAGTGAGATTTAAACAGGAGGTTTTGTGGACCTCAAAGATCTCGAATTGAGGCTTGGACTGAAGCGTGCAACATCTCGACCTGTTAGAGCTTGTGAAGCTTTGAGGTCTTGCTCCAATCTGTATTCTTTTCAAGTATGTTGGTGGTGGTGAACTTGATGGCTGGTATTGGGATTGTGTTATTACATTTTTGTTAGAGGGGGCAGAGTGGTGCTAGTATGTTCTGATAAGTCAAGTTAATATTAGTTAGCTTGGTGTTGTTGACTCTTCTTACAAATGGATTTTGATATTTTCAGTTTTATAACGAATGCAACGAGTGCTATTATTTGTATGCAGCTATTTAGGTAGTGGTAAGAAATATGCTTGTTGTAAGAAACATGGTTCTGATTATATATTAGAAGTCGATTTAGCTATTATTTTACGTAGTGTGATTATTACCATTTATGGAAAAAAACTTTATTTTCTCAATTTCATGTGCTTTTATGATTGCAGAACAAATATATCTTTACCCGAAAAAAAGGGTAGCTTCATGTAAAAATTTGATCCAGTTAAATGTAAAAGGTCCCCATTCACGAAACATATACCTGTTTTAGTTTTAATCTTCGTTTCGTATGTATTATGCATCCTTGTAATTGATAAAAAAAGGTTTCATGCGACTTTAGGAATAATGATGAATTGCACAATAAATATTCAAAAGTATAATCTGTTAATTATAATTATAAATTTACTAACTTGTTTCACATATCATTATGGCCAGTTTGATTATGCTGAAATTATTAATTATAATCTAAATAAAGTTTGTATATAAAACAAACGCAAATTTCGTCAAATCAAACATTTAATTGTTTAAACATGTTTTCTAGTATTGCACATCAAATTCACTCATAATGCCTATTCTTTTGAATTTGATTATCAAATTTTACCTTGTGTTTAGATTGAACATTTAATGAAGTCTAAGTTAAGCGTTGTTTTCATATGATACATCCTCCTCCGTTGTTGCCAACATTCAGCAAGAATGGGGCCGCTTAGAGCAAAGGAAGTAATCCCCACTTTTTCTCTCACACCACGAGATGGAGAGTGCAGCCCTACAACAAATTAGGCAAAGGAGAAATTAATTGTTTTGCTACTCAAATTGCCAAAGTTAGTTAGGATAGGTTTTCTATTCAGCTATTAGTGTTAAAGTGATAAAGGGATACTTAAATTGCAATACAAAGTAGGATCCACAATAATAAGCGAAAGAAAAAAGAGTTGATGAAGTCTTAACCAATTACAATGATAAGACCAGAGCATATGTAGAATATTTCTTTCAAGTACATGTTAAGATTATTATTTTCATATAATCGATATAATAGGATCACCATGTTCAATGAAAAACATTGACTACAAGATATGATGTTACTTGATTAATGATTGTTCACTATCTAGGAGTACTTATGTCAAATGTAGAGAAAATAAACTCTACTCAAAAGTTATCACTCTTGTACTATCTGAGTTTGATTGGATCTCCTTATGCGAACACAGTGAATATTTATGGATAGATTTCAAAAGATAGCTTTGATGGAGTCAAGGATTACCAAAAGTGGATGTAAGGAAAAGAAAAGTTATTATTAAATAATTCAACTTTTATAATGCAGGCTAGATAGTAGATTTTGAAACATCATGTGTGATATATGAATGGAGAATTCATGAAGCATGTCATAGGATTCAGATTTATTCCATTCAAATTATACGTGAATAATGCGATCAGAATAATGAGTCGTTGTCTTGCTGCCTTAAATAACTTTGTGACCAAATTGCAAAACACATAATATTATTAGGGATCTGATTAAGATATGATATTTGTGGAGTAGATATAAGTATGGACCTTCCTTGAGATGAAATTGGAATAAAATGTGAAAGATATGAATATGTTATCTTTTAGTTTCTATTATGTCAAATATAATGATATTAATTTTGGTTATAAGACTCTTTGATAAAGAATTTTAAGAGGACAAAATATGAGATTTTTATAAATGAGTTAGAGTCCTTGATGATATTATTTCTAAGATCTTGAGAAAAATACAAAAGTTTAATTATTCTCATTGGACGAAGACTTAGTAGTATGATCAATTGTGATGATCTTAAGAGCTTATGAAGTCATGATAGATAATGAAGGCTCTTTTGATTCTTGAGTATAGGATAAAAGGCTAAGGCTTTAGGATGCTAGATGTTATGTCATAAAGCTGATGACTAAAATATGTGTATTACTTGTGAAATGTCATCTCTGGTTATGTTCAATATGTGGATATATATGCTTTGTTCATAGGCTAGAAAAATAATAATCGTGCCATATACCATATAGGGATTTTATCTATTAAGGATATGCATAAATAAGTATAATAATTAATATCTTTCAATGAGAACAATATAAATGATTCTCCAAAATAAGTTAGGATCATGTTCATGATGCGAAAATAAATATGTAAATGAGTGGTATGTGCATTATTCATATAAGGATGTATAATAACTTCGATCCATGTGAGAAGATTGAATGTTGTCTAAATGCTTGACTACCGAAAAGACAATGAAAGGATTATAGAAAATCATGTATGCCAAAGGATGAAGAATACCTATGATATGCACATAAGTTGGATAAAGTTATGAACTTATTGGTTGATACTATGTATTAGTATATGAATATAAAAATATTGATTTACCAAATAACATATGTATATCAATATTTTTAAGGAGGTTATCGGTCATCTAAATATCATAGGGCATTATGTATATACAGAGTCAGTAAGTGGGGGTAAAGGAAGATGGTGTCCAAGATCTTATAAGAAGTCAAATATGGACGATGTATTCGAAGTTAAGTAAGTTCAATCAAATGCTGTAAAGAGTGGAATGATGTAAAGACGACTATCATGACCCCTATATAAGAAAGATTTGACTTACAAAGAATACCAATATGGATCACACATTCAAAGTTGGTGACAAGGTTATGTTGAAGACATAATCTTCTAAATGAGTTATGAGAGTTAGTAAGAAAGGAAAGTTTAGCTTTCATGATGATGGTCCATTTGAAGTATAGTGAAGGAACATTCAAATTGGAACTACCACCATCATTTGGACATGTACAAAATGTCTTTCATATGTCCATAAATGCAACCATGATAAAAATAAATGCGATAAGGATGGAGGAAAATAAACTTAAGGAGAATTTAATTTATAAGGAATATTCAGTAAAGATACTTGAGTACCAAAAATGAAAATAGAAAAGTGAGGTAACCCATATGGTCAAGGTGTTTTTGATGCATCATCGTGGAAGTGAAGATACTTGAGAATTAGAGGATGAAAAGCGTAAAGAGTTTATGGAGCTTTTCTGTAAAACCTCACATATTCAGTAAAGATACTTGAGTACCAAAAATGAAAATAGAAAAGTGAGGTAACCCATATGGTCAAGGTGTTTTGGATGCATCATCGTGGAAGTGAAGATACTTGAGAACTAGAGGATGAAAAGCGTAAAGAGTTTATGGAGCTTTTCTGTAAACCCTCGCCCTAATCGTAAATTCGATGATGAATTTATTTTTAAGGAGGTTATAATGTAACGTCCGAGGAAAAGAAGAGATGAAAACAAACAGTGTCTTACTAAGGCATGGCCCATGTTCCACTTAAGAGATAAAAGCCCTAAGTTAAGAATAATTAGGAGATCAAATTTAATTTCATTTAAATTTAATCTAAAATCCTAGGTCACCCTATATAAAACCTAGATCATAAAGTTTCGGCACCAAGGGCTCATAATTTCTCACCAACCGTCAAATAGCCTCTCTCTCCCTCTTTTCCCTACTCCCTCTCCCTTCTCCCCTCTTCTTCTCTCTAGGCCATAAGGAGAAGCAACAAAGAGGGATAGCTCTGTAGAGGAACGTGAAGAGGCCTAACACTATGGGAGAACGTAAAGAGGATTAAGGATCATAAAGAAGTTTTGGTTATTTTCTGAACCCTAAATTGCTTTGAAATCATGATGGTGAGATCAATCGTTGCTGCACATGTAGATCGACACAAATCGTGTCATTCTGGAGGCCCGGGGTCGATTAGCTCGGGATAATAAAATAGGACTCCACAAGGCCATGTCAGCTAGATGCATATCATGTCCATTGAAGATCATGTCTATTTGCGATCAATTCGGATTGTGTTATCCTAGACATCGTTGCCACACCTGTAGATCGACACAAATCGCATCATTTTGAAGGCCTAGGTCGATCAGCCGGGAAGAATAAAATAGGAACACCACAAGGCCATGTTAGTTAGACGCAAATCATG
The DNA here is from genome assembly GCA_001647135.1 of Pontederia paniculata. Classification (NCBI taxonomy): domain Eukaryota; kingdom Viridiplantae; phylum Streptophyta; class Magnoliopsida; order Commelinales; family Pontederiaceae; genus Pontederia; species Pontederia paniculata. The sequence continues at coordinate 13,540 of LTAE01006226.1, forward strand.
CCCGACGAAGATCATGTCTATTAGAGATCAATTCGGGCTGTATCATCCTAGACACGGTCGCGTTGCCTCCCAAGAAGAAACCATCTTGAACGGATGCAAATCATTTCAACCCGAGACTATGTCACTCAAACGCGGTCCATATATACCTAACCCCTTAAATAGAAATCAAAAGTATCCACCGAACCAAATTGTGTTCAAGAATAGAAGAACCCCTAGAAAGATTAAGGATTGATCATCGAAACATGCCTTGTTGAAATGTAACATGGACCACACCGACTATCCAGAGGAGAGAACATGCATCAGCAAAATGGTCCACGTCGAAAACTGAAACGGATCGCGTGAGATGATGATGGCCAACACATAACGGAAACAAGCCATGTTGCATACTGATGCATACCATTTTTTAAAGGATTGATTCTATATGATGTCTTATCACGTTGATGTTATTCTATGTTGATATCATTTTATGCCTGTTAAAAAAATGTTTAAAAAATAATAAAAATCTGAAGAAAATATAAGAAGATGAAAAAAATTTGAGATAAAAGGCGAAAGTTGTTGGTCTTCGTATGCAATGATTGTCAAGGGAGAAAAAAACGAAAGTTAAAGGTATTGGGGTATAGCTGAAGGCAACATAGTGAAACCTCTTGATGGTAAAGGCAAGACGCTCTGCCACTATTCTTATTGTACATACCTCTCCATCCAGTGCAAAGAATCGAGAATTCCACCGAAGAAAATTTTGCCCCGCGAAAAGAGAGTCGTCATGATGTGCACAACCATTGACAAAAATATATGAAAGTGTTATAATATTTTCTTAAAAGATGAAGAGCTCTTCATAAGATGGAAAAATAAAAGATGAAGAAGTTAAAAAAATAACATCTAAGAAAGAAAGAAAGAAAGAAAGAAAGAAAGAAAGAAAGAAAGAAAAAGAAAGTCAAAGAAGTAAAGATGAAAAAAAAAGTTAAAAAGATAACTTCTGATAAAGAATAAAAGTGAAAGAAATAAAAATAAAAGTAAAGAAAAGAATGTATAGAACAAATATTGTTCTAAGTAAAAGAATGTTACAAAGTTAAAGAATGAAATTGTGAAAGAGAAGTAAAGCAATCAGATGAAACTCGATGTTTATACCTTAATGCACTTTATTACACTTTTATATCTATTTATGTCTTTATGTGCAAAGGTCAAAAGATATGGTAAAGTTATGTATCCAAAATATTTTATTTTATTTTATCCTTTTGAGCCTTACATATTAGGTGCTAGCTCACGGGAGGTCATCCTCCCTACATCTAGGTCCTGCAAGTAATGAAGACTAAGTGACGATGACGATAACGTGGATGGGGATGATATTCATGATTATATAAGATGATTGCACATGGTTTGAACTAGATTTAATTGGATGTCAATAGAGTATAGTTGTGATAGAAAGTATTTGATTAATGTGACTTTAGTTTTTGTTTATAGCTAAGTCATTCGCAATATAAGCCTTTAATTTATTTAGATTTTCGCACACATATATATTTTGTTGACTATTAAAGAGTTAAATATCAAATAAAAATGAAAGATCAAGTAAGAGTAACATTTTTAAGAGCCGTCCAAATAAGTATTTAGAGTGTGTTTTTGTAAAGGTTGATAGGAAATCNTATATATATATATATATATATATATATATTTATTTATTTATTTATTTATTTATTTATTTATATGTATATAACGGCGGTGATAATTTTTGGATCTTAGAGGCCATGTCAGATCGGGTAACCGAATTCACCCTATGGACAAGATATCACATGTAGAAACTTTCATCCTTATATGTTGTACAAAAATATAATCAAACACATAAAATAATCCCACCGTATACTTTTTTGTGTAATAAGCTTCCTTAAATTTGCTGAAAGATATTGTCATATATCTGCCAAATAATCAACAAATCTCTTCATCCAAACACAAACTTAAACTTAAAAGGGGGACACATTGAAGAGGTGATCACAATTTTGATCCAATTCGATCAGGTCAATTCAACTTAACTAAATAACTCTTGAGTTGAGTTGGATTGATTGATTTTGAATACAAGTTAAATGCTTAATAATCCAATTACAGATAACTTGATCCAAATGGCCTAAATATATATTATTAATACAATAAAATTAATTATGTTTTAATAATTTCAAGCTTTTTACCATTGATTTCAATAATTTTTTATCAATATTATGTTATTTTAATTTAAAACATATTAATTATTCATAAAAATTTGATATATGAAAAAAATTAAAATTTTAAAAAATAAATACTTAATCAGACAACTCGATCCGAAATCTTGCGAGTTAGGTTGTGTTTCAATTTTTTATATCTTAGCCGACTCAATATTATTATTTTTTTTATCGGATCAAATTGTCTCAAATCCAATTCATTATGACCCCTAATGCATTGCAATCTGACCGAACCATGCAGAGACATTAATCAAGTATATGTATTGAAAATTATTTTTTCCAGCATGAAGTTTCTTGGAACACAGTTTTCTTGTTGAAAGAGATGATCAATCAGACAAGAAATCTTTTAGGAAGTCCGGTCATCATTTTTTTTGTAAAATCAACTAATATATATATGAAACTAAGAATCATTCATAAAACCATTGCAACAGTGAAAGATACATAGATTTGAAAGTGAGTTGACATAAATATTCAGTAATCACTATGATCATGGTGTTGGTTACAAGGAAAAATGATGGAGCATATCGAGAAGAAAAATAACTATTCAGGACCGGTCAGCATAAGGAAACTAGATGGGAATACTACCCAATTGCAACATCGCAGGTATCTTTCATCTGAAGAGAACATAATAGCAACGGTTTGCACACATCCTTTGAATGTCCTCAATATGGTTTGTACCTCTTGCCATGGCCACCATCACGGTTTTGTCGGCTCCCACTAGATCCACCACGCTGGTTCCCGCCAACACCCTGGTGAGTTGCAGGTGCTCCAGGCTGTTGCCTACGACAATGCATGAATGTGGAGAAGCAATTAACGTCAACCCAATGTAACAAGTAGGTGTAGGTTCGCAGCATTAAGAGATTCAATTTCAGGTGCAATGCTGATGGAGGACAAGAATTTAATGGTGGAAGAATATATTATTAACCTACTTCTCTATGCAGACTGAAACATAGCTATAGCGAAATTAAATGAATAAAACTTCCACTTACAGGACATATCCAAATCGTCCATCAGGTAAAATCATTGGCACCATTGCTACACCAGGCGTTAGCCCATTTCCATACATTATTTGCTGCAATATAAAACAAAGATAAGATGCAAAACTTTAGTGTGTTTTTTTGCAGCTCAAGCTTGAGAGTCAACAACATGGAAAATGAATAAACCTGTGGAACTGCTGGAGGTAGAGCACCATAGGCACCATGAGCTAAACCATAACCAAGAGGCGTATAACTTGGAAGCAAAGGAACCTTGTTCACATTAGATGGTGGGTTATCTTTCCTCTCAGCTTGAGGTTTTGCAAGAGAGCAATCTAGCACTTGACCTATTGTTTGAGTAAAGAACCATTTACAAGAGGATAAAAAAATGCCAGATTAAGAAATGATAAAGCAGACAAAACCATCCTAAAAGGATTACCATTGAGCTCATATCTCTCTGTATTCTTAAGTGCCTTCATAGCCATAGGCCTCTCTGCAAAATGCACGAACCCATATCTGTTTTCATATCCAGACTTTGCAGGAGGCAAAACGACTTTTGTAACTTTTCCATGGTGCTCAAATAACTTCTTCAATTGATCTTCAGTAACATCCTTAGGCAAGTTCTTGACATAAATTGCCTTAACCTGTGTTGTAAGATAATGAAGTTCAATGCAACGACATGTTGAAATATATATTAGGTTGTAATGAAACAACTAAGACCTGTGAGGAAGAAGCAGAATCACCACTCTTGGGATCAGCCCAGCTCACAGTAGGTGCATCGGAATCCAACTTGAATGTTGGACTAGACATCTTTTTCCGCGAGTATTCTGCACAAGCATGGTTGTAGTACTCGACGAATGCAAATCCACGATTGCGGGATGAGTTTTGTTGATCCTTAATCAGATATAAATAGGACATTTCAAGATCCACAGGAGAATATAAAAAAAAAAAAACAAAGTCCCACATGGCTGAACATGTGTATGCCCAGTATCCTTGATCTTGCATTAACAGTTTCAGAGGACTCTACAGTCTACACGAAGAATATTGAACTGGTATCTGTATACTACCTTCAGCAATTCTACTTTCATGACTCCAGGACCAATCTTTTCCACTGCTTGCTTCATGTCACCCTCCATCCAATTCCGTGGCACGTTACCAATGAATAACTTATGCTTTTGTTGCGATGTTGAACATTTAATTTTCCTTCCCTGAAAATATAATATACAAGAAATTAAAACGAAATAAATAGAGCGCTAACCAAGGAGCTTTGTTTCTACATAAGATCAATTATAAAAAGGATTCATGTCAACAAGAAAAAGGGTCGCATTTGTCTTTTGCGTAAAGTTATAGTAAAATGTTATATGATGGAAATTGAAAAGATTAGGGTTTTTTTTTTAAAAGAGTAGGTTTTAAATAAAAAAATGAAAAACGACAATTTCTTTGGAGTGACAATAAAATAAAACATTTGAATTTCAGATATAAATCCAAGAAGAATTTAAGAGCATAAAATATAGATGAACAACAAATTATCTGTTGTTGCTATTCACTTTCTCACCTCTCTCCTTTTGCTACTTCCATTGCTGTTGCCTGTTTTCCTTTTCTTCTGTTAACTTTTTTGTATTTTGTATGACTTTCATTTACATATTTCCTTTTTCTGATTGCAATTTTGTTGATGAGATGTACTTTAAGTAAATTTTACCTTGCAAGGAAATTACTCCATACAAATCACTTAACCACATAAGTAACATGTAAAAAAAACAACAAATGATTTTGTATAAAAGGAACAGAAAAGTATTTGCATAATATACCTTCAGGTCAGCACTATTCAAGTCTTTTATGGCCTTTGAAGCCAACCCTTTAGTTGTGAAAGTAACAAAAGCATAACCCCTATTTTCTGATGAATCCTTTCCTTTCATCAGCCGAACCTGTCATCAGGATATTAGTGAGAGTATATGCAGATTAAAAGCTTTATACCAGAAGTAAAAGAAGACAAACCTCAACAACTTCTCCAACAGATTCGCAAAAGCTCTTCAGCTCTCCTTCAGATATGTCACTTGGGATGTTACCAATGTATACTTCAGATCCATGGGGAGGAAGAGAAAGAAGCTCAGAGTGCTTCAAACTTTCATCCACCTCATCATTGACTTTTTCCATATCATCATTTGCATTATCATTGTTTTCACTGGCTGCTAGTGCCTTTTGTCCATCATCATCCTGCTCTTCCTCCTCTATAATTTCCTCCACTTCCTCCTCTACTTCTTCTTCGATTTCTTCATACTCGACCTCTTCTTCCATTTCTTCTGTTTCATCGAGATCCACCCATTCTTTAGCTTTAACTGGCTCAGCAGGTTTAGCTGGTTTCGCAGGCTCAGGAGACTTTGAAGCCTTCCTACTCCCTCTCACCCTTGTCATTTTCTGTATTCAGATATCCTTGAAAAGCAACTGTGAAGGAAGCACAGGTGCCAGAAGCTTCTTTGGATTGCAGTATTGGAAATATGAAAAGGAGGATAACAGAAATGGCAATAAGAGTTGTTGAGTAAGATTCTGAATTGATATCCAACCAAGGAATGTGGCTCAAATAGGAGCATTGAGATCAAGAGTTCATTAGGGATGATAACAAACATTGCTGAAACTAATAGTAATAGGAAGACAACTAAAAATGAAAAGTAAGAGGATGGAACTAAGCAGTCAAGAAAATGATGAAAGAGATTCTTCTGATATAGAAATCAAGTTGAAATCAAAGAAGGGATTTTCTGGTTTGATGGCATGTTTATCAAATTTTCTATTCGAAGAATAAAAAAAGGATAACAAAAATAGACAAGGAAAAATGTCAAAAAGCAGAAATCTGAGCTATCAGATGCAATATTAAAAATAAATGTTGCAATAAGCTTGTTTATGACATAATACTTAGCAGCAAAAAATTCGAGTCCAACAGAAAGTTTTATTTTGAGAATGATGACCAGTAAAAAGTTACTACAATTTCTTTATAAAGCCTCCATCAAACAAAAAATGACAAAAGTGACGAGAACATGCAGCCAATTTGGAGTCCATTAATATCGTAACCTTTATACCAGGTAACCAAAGATCACCAAGAATGGCAAACAGGCCACGTGTATCTTAGTATTTTACTGCTTCCAAGCAACCAACATAACCTATTACTGTTCAAATTAATTTTGAAATAGTTTATTGTACAAACCATCACATTCAATAAGGTAATAATGTATGAGTAGAGGTATTCATTTGGTAGCCTGAAGTGATGTTTGTCGGCTAGTTACGAAAGGTGGCTTGGGAGTCCAGGTGCTTAGAGGAATGAATTATGCTCCTCTTGCAAAGTGGGTGTGTCGAATCATGGGCTTGCAAGTTGATCTTTAGTGTTATGATGTTATGGACGTGATCATCATTGGATACTAGACCAGTTCTATGCAGACATCCTTCTTCATTTGAAAAGGTGTGGAGATGGTAATGCCTACAGTCAAAACATATTTAAGTTTAAGGGCAGGTACTAATATCGATTCTTGACAGATGATTGAACATCAAGTGAGTCGCTTGCAATTCAATTTCGAAGACTAAGGGGATGGTCCATATAAAAAGCCGCGATAAATGTCACCAAAATCGAGGCATGAGGTATATACCTCTTTCAAACGCTCAAAACTGACGACTTGGTCACTAACAGACTACAAGAGCAACACAGGACAACTCAATGCATCAACAACCTTGTTTTCCACGCCGAACCAATGTTTAAGAACAAAAGTATAAGACTAAAGGAATTCCGACCATTTGACATGACGATCACTTAAGTGTTTCCGGGAGTTCAAATGACATAATGCCTAATGATCAGGCCATAAGATGAATTCATTTGGAAGGAGACAGTAATACCAATACTGTAGGGACCGAACAATCACATAAAGATTTTCGCTAAAAAAGCAATGGGGAATATCGTCATTTAACGTCATTAAGCTTTTCACTAGAAAAAGCAATGGGGTGACCCTCTTGACTTAAGACCCAACCAATGCCCACTCCAGATGCATCACAAGCTACTTCAAAGGGAACAGAAAAGTTGAGAAGGCATGATACCGGAGCACTGGTCAACCGTTCACCTTTCATTAAATCAATGATTTGTGGATGAAACGGCAATAAAATGTCGAAGCCCATGAAAACTACAAAGGTTTGACACGGTCTTTGGGACAGGCCCCAGTCATGAATGGCTCGAACTTTCTCAAGATCAGTGGCAATATCCAAAGCTGAGATAATGAACCCAAGAAAGGAAGCACTATATTGAAAAAAGGGCACTTTTTCAAATTGATAAATAGTTGTTCCTGACGAAGATTTTCAAAATGATGTGCAAATGAGCGAGATGATCCTTCTAGGTCTTACTATAAATCAGGATATCATCAAAATAGACCACGATAACTTTATTAATAAACATATGAAGAACATGATTCATTGTGCACATAAATGTGCTTGGTGCATCGGATAAGCTAAATGGCAAAAGCAACCATTCATAGAGGCCATTATGGGTCTTGAAAGGCAAAGTATACCTCCTTATTGACTCAACATCACCTAGAAATTTCAACTAGGATAATCAGGAATATACACACTCTACACCTAGTTGCTAATAGTGCAACGTCCACTTTTCCTTGGAATATAAACCCTACATCAAAGTATTGGCTATCCCATTAGAAGGTTTAACTCAAACACCTATCCCGGTCTTTAACAAATCTATATATCATATTCACTGCATTCAAACATGTACATAGCAGCAAAATCAAATCAATATTCTCTATATTTGGGAGGCAAAAACGGATAACCCATATGCAATAAAAGAAATCCCCAAAATGTTTTGCAACCATCCAATACCAAGAAACAAATAAACATAATATTTATCCATCCACACACTTAAAAATATATTTACCATCCATATGCAATAGATGCTTTCGAATCCTCCCACAAAGTTTGCAAAAAAAGCTCAAATTCTCATCTATAATTCCTCTACCCTAAATGTCTCGCTACCACGCGAGACCAAGAAATAAAAGATATTAATCCATCCAATACTGAACAATGAACTTGATTGTTACCATCCATACGCAAAGAACGAAAGAAAAAAATCCTAAATCCTCCTCTATAATTCCGGTACCTGAGAAATCGAGCTCAAACGTCGAGAAAAAAAACCTGAAGTTATCCACAATTTGCCCATTAAGCATAACAGAAGCAAAGAGTAAACTAGAATGCTAAACTATAAAATTCTCTTGAATTTCTCCATCAAACAACTCAAATCGAAGCAAGTAAACAGGTGACATCTCAGAGCATCTAAATATAAGACACTAATTTAAATTAAATCAGCCAATCTATTTCCTTTTCTTGTTTGATGCAACGAATCATTAATTAAATAAATAAAATGTTAAGGGTGAGGAACTTACAGTTCAAACGCAATATGTGGAAGCGGAGATGGTTCTGATGCTGCGCGGCGGTCGGCAGGGTGCTTGCGGCAGAGCAAGGAAGCCGGGGCGGGACCGAGACAGAGAGGGGTGGTCGACGGAGAGGGATTTCCAACGCCGGGCGTCCGTGGGAAGAGGGGCAGTTGGCGTGATGTAGCCAAAGAGGTCCGTCGGAGGGCTCTCGGCGTGGACGGCCGGCGGATTGGGGGAGGTAGAGAAGCGAATCGGGGAAAAGGGCACGCGAGGGTTTTTTTTATTATTCTTTTTGTACATTGTGCGAGGGGATTCGTGATGGATGAAGAAACTGACGTCCGATTTGAATCGAACGGCCACCAGAAAACTGCTGAAAATTACGATAAAAGGATTCGCCTTTTACTCCCCTAGTAAGCAATTTAAATTAGGGTTAGAGTTAGTCTAAGCGAATGGAGACGGCAAAAGAAAACAAAAGGGGGAAATAAATTAGGGCTAAGAGGCTTACAAAAATAACAAAACAAAATGGGAAAATATATTTTGTTTTTTTCCTTTCTTTAGCTCCTGTAGCATGCAGTAACACTTGTTATCAACTTTTTCTACACTTGACATCTGGACATTTTTCAGTGTATAATTACTTGTGAAATCATTTTGTTTTAAATTCTTATTTTGTGTGCAATTTATTGATCTTAAGTAAGAATTTGGTTCCCCTTTCCATATAACTTTCTTGCCAAAGTTTATATCTTGCTTCTATTTGTCATAGCTTACTTTTTTTTTCTCCTTTTTTTGGCAGCTTGATGTTGGTTCATATATTATAAAATTAACTCACTCTAATTTAAATTTCCGCTAATTGGCATTCCAACATTTCTTGCATTGCATGCATTTATTCCCCTGGTTTTGCTCAATGGGTTTTTTTTCTCCGACAAATTGGAAAAAAAAAACGGTAAAAGTGACTTGTTTGGAAAACATTTTGGGTAGAAGACAAAAAACGTGGGAAGCCGATGATCCAGTGGAAATAAAATAATAATTATCCGTCTATAACAATTTTATTTGACATTTTAATCCTCTAACTCTGCCAATTTATAAGTTTTTGTATATTGAATAACAAATCTCATCTCATAAGGTGATATGTTCCCACATCTATATAATATACATTTTAAAATCTCTCTCTCTTTCTAATTTGTATTAATTTTTAATCTTTTAAATTGAAAAAGTGGGAAGCCTATTATGCCACTGAAGAAAAAAGCACTAGTTAGCTGCTTATAATATTTTTATGGAAAAAAAAATATGTTGTGCACTTATGTGTAGCATACCGTGTAGTACACTAAATTAATATTTAAATATTAAATAAAATTTGGTATTTTATTTTTAAAATAATCTACTCAATATGTTAGTCATTGAATTTCATCCGATAGTTTAAAAGTTAAGTCCTTATTTTTATTTTATTATTTCTTTATTTAACGGTTGAGATGTAAGTAAAAATAAAAATATGGTATATTAAATAAAAACGTAAGATAGGATCACTCTCGTGTATAAAAAATATATTATAATTAATAAAAAAATAATATATGAACCATCGAATAAAATTTAATAGAGTAATTTGTGTGCTACAAATTGTGCAACACACATGTGCCACACTCCCTATCCTCTATTTTTATTGGGCATTTTACCCTTCTAAGTCTGTTAATTTATATTTTTTATATTTGTCGAATAACAATTTTCATTCTCGGGTTATATATTAAAACATCTAAAGGAAAATGTATATTTCAAAATTATCTTCCTTCTGAGTTCTGACCGTCATCTTTTAAACAGAAAAAAAATATTGGCTTTAACATTTATAATTGACATTTTAGCCCGCTATCTCTGTCAATTTATATCTTGTTATTTTTCAAATAAAAATTTTCATATCGTAAGGTGTCTGAATATATCATGCAGTAAACAATATAATTACTTATGCTTTCCAACATAATATAGTTATAATAAAACAAATGTCAAAAAATAATTAAAGTTGATTTAACAATTGAGATATAAGCATCTTGTGAGCTTATTGAAAAGTAAGAAAAACTATTTTGGAAAAAAGTAGTGAAAATTAAAAGATGAAAATCTAAAAGTGAAAGGAACAAAGTAATGTTTAAGTACTATTTGAAATTTGGATAAGTTAGACAAAAGCTCGAACTCAACACTTATTGCATTAAGATAATTTAGCGTCGGAGTCATCTCCTAGATCGACTAAATTCATCAACTGATTTAGACCAAAAGCTTATTAGATGAATTTCCTTGTGCAATTATGCTTGAAAGTGAGATCTAGCAAGAATTAAAGTGTGTATTTTTATGTCATAGAAAAAACATCTTGCTTGTGAAATTACTAATCCAAGTTTTGTCATTCCTTTTCGATAGACAATGCCAAGAGTTCGGCACAGAAGATGGTTCCAGTTTAGGCAAGCCATAGCAGCAATTTAGTTTGTGCTTTGAACTTTATGGAGATGTATTCCTTTTGTATGAGTTCATCTTTAGTTTTAGTCATGTCTTAACACTTGTTGCTCTAAGGTTTGTGTTCCTATGAGTAATCAATAAAAACTCACTTCATTGATCACCTAGTGCAATATGAAAAAAAAAATACTTAAATGTCAACTTGAATCTTCATTCAAAATTTTGAAATATTCGGTCTAGTACACCCATAGGAGCTCTTAAATCCTATTAACCTAAGACCAATTGGTTACGGATCCATCGACCGAAGGCTTCTTGTTATATAATCTTCTTATGCAATCTTCTTGAAGACGGGATCTCAAAAAAATTACTAATCCAACTTTTCAGCAGTTTTAATTTGTACTTTGGACTTTATGGAGTTGTATTTCTTTCTATACGAGTTTATCTTTAGTTGAATCCAATTGTTGCCCTAATCGTTGTGTGGCCTATGAGTCATCAATCGAAAGCTCACTACATATATCATCTAACACAATATAAAGAAAATATTGAAATATCAACTTGAATCTTCATTTAGAATCTGAAAATATTTGAGCGAGTAAATCACTCGGAGCTCTTAAAACCTAGTAATTTATGACCAATTGGTTTCGGATCCATCAGCAGAAATCTTGTTATATGGACTTATGCTGTAAAGCCCAGAATTCTATTTAGAATAAAATTTGATTTAATTAAATTAGTTAAGGGCAGATTGATAATTTTATCACCTCAAACCCCTATATAAAGACCCAAACCCTCATATTTTTCTCTCCCCTTCTCATTATTTTCTGCTCTAGCCGTCTCTCTCTCCCTCAAGCCTCTCTCTTCCTCTCTCTCTCTCTCAAAGGTAAGGCATGATCTCTCTTAGGGTTTATAGTTATGATTTCATCTTCTCATTGTTTGGGGATTCATGCCAGAGGAAAGAGAATACCCGAGGAGCACAGGACAATATTAAGGAGGAGAAGAACAAAAAGTTTCAACAGAGATTAGACTGGAAACGAGGTATGTAAGGGGTCCTTAGGAATCCTCCATGAAACTCATCTTTAGGATTGAGATGCATTGGTTTTTGCTTTTATGATAATGTTAGATGGTTTTCTACATGATTTATGGATGTTTTACCGAAGTTTTTATGGAGATCTGGATCTTAGATCTCGGGTTTTCGTGTGCGTCCGAAGGAGACGAACACGGACCGCGTCCATCTGACACGGACCGTGTTCACCGACGCAGATCGCGTGGCGCACAATTCTTTCTTTTCATCGACGTCAAACTCTGGTAGTGTTTCCGATGCGGACCAGGTCGACGACGCGCGTTTTCTTCTTCATATTCGGCGTTGTTTCTAGTTGTGTCTCCGACACGGTTCGGATCGATGCCATGGCCTTTTTAATTGTAATTTGATGTCACGGTTCTCTGCC
>LTAE01006227.1:0-19523 GCA_001647135.1 Pontederia paniculata
CAATTTTTCTATGCACGCGATATGACACGCCGAAATGACATATCAATTTTTGCGACAATCGGAGTTGTACGAAAATTCCCAAAAATCATTAAAGTTCAAATTCTAAAGGGTAAATCAAATTCTAAGTGCAAACTAGAGATAATTATAGAATAATAACAGCTCCCTAACTATGGCTGCTTATTTTTCCTTGAGTATTCTTGCCCATTGAAGTCTAGAAAAAAAATTGGAGTGAAATCCGATGAGTGAGAAAATTACTAAAAATGAGATAAGTCTATAGTAAACGGGACCGATATCTCCGAGCCAGAGTGCCCAAACCGGGCGAAACGGGTGGGGATTCGGAGCTCATGGGGTATGTTTCCATCCCCAAATGGCGATAGCCCTAAAACCTTGCCCGTGCTCGAAGCAACCTCAACATAATCGTGTATCGAATTTGATCCTTATCGGGAATACCATGTGCACTCTCTCGCACGACCATAAAGGCGCCATAGAATGTACGAAAAATTAGCCCAATTTCTTTAAGCACACGATATAACACTCCGGAAATACAAATCGATATTTGCGACAATCGAACTTGTATGAAAATTTTAAAATTCATTAAATTTCAAATTTTAAAGGGTAAATTCAAATTCTGTGGGAAAATTAGAGATAATTATAGGAAAATAATGACTCGCTATCTATGACCGCTAATTGTTCCTTGAATATATCTTGCCCATTGTAACTGGGAGAAAATTTTGGAGCGCAATCCGCCAAGCGTAAAAATGACTAAAAATGAGATAATATTTGGTAAACGGGGTTCAATATCTTCACGACCGAGTTTCCAAATCAGGCAAAACGGGTGAAGAATCGGAGCTCACAAGGTATGTTTTCGTCCCCAAATGGTATGGCCCTAAAGCCTTGCCCGTCACCAAAGCAACCTCGACAGAATCGTGTACCGAGTTTGATCATTATCTGCAATATCATATGCTCTCTCACGCACTACAATAGAATGCACGAAAAATGATGCCAATTTTTCAAGGTGTGTGATATGACATGTTGGAACTATGTATCGAACTTTGTGATAATTGGAGTTGTAGTAAATTCTTAAAATTCATTAAAGTTCAAATTCTAAAGTGTAAATTCAAATTCTAAGGGTAAATTAGAGAGAATTATAGAAAAATAAGGGCTCACTGTCTATGGCCGCTGATTTTTCCTTGGGTATATCCTGCCCATAGAAGTCGAAAGAAAAGTTTGGAGCAAAATTCGACTAGCGTAAAAATTACTAAAAATTAGATAATCTATAGTAACGTGGGACATATATCTACACGATCGAACACCCAAACGGGCTAAACGGGTGGAGAATCGGAGCTCATGGGATATGTTTTCTCCCCCAATTGGCATTGACTCAAAAACCTTGCCAGTCCGCGAAGCAACATCGATAGAATCGTGTACCGAATTTGATCCTTATCAAGAATACCATGTGCTCTCTCATGCACGATCATAAAGGCGCCATAGAATGCACGAAAAGTTATGCCAACTTTTTTTAAGCGAGCGATATAACACGCCGGAATGACATATCAATTTTTACAAAATTGGAGTTCTACGAAAATTCTCAAAATTCATTAAAGTTCAAATTCTAAAGGGTAAATTCAAATTCTAAGTTCAAATTAAAGATAATTATAGAATAATAACAGTTCACTATCTATAGCTGCTGATTTTTCTTTTAGTATATCTGGCCCATTGAAGTCGAGAAAAAAATTTGGAGCGCAATCTGATCAGCGTGAAAATTACTAATAATGAGATAATCTATAGTAAACGGGACCGACATCTTCACGACTGATCGCCAGAACCGGGCTAAACTAGTGGGGAGTCGGAGCTCACGGGGTATGTTTCCATCCCCAAATGATGATATCCCTAAAACCTTGCCCGTCCTCGAAGCAACCTCAACAGAATCGTGTACCGAATTTGATCCTTGTCAGGAATACCATGTGCTCTCTCACGCACGACCATAAAGGCGCCATAGAATGCATGAAAAAATTATGCCAATTTCTCTAAGAGCACGAAACAATACTCATGAACTACATATCGATATTTACGACAATCGAAGTTGTATGAAAATTTTAAAATTCATTAAAGTTCAAGTTCTAAAGGGTCAATTCAAATTCTAAGGGAAAATTAGAGATAATTATAGAAAAATAATGACTCTCTATCTATGGCTACTAATTTTTTCTTGAGTATCTCTTGCCCTTTCTAATTGGGAGAAAATTTAGGAGCGCAATCCGTCAAACACATAAATTACTAAAAATAAGATAATCTATGGTAAACGGGGATTAATATCTCCACGATTGAGTGCCCGAATCAGGTGAAATGGGTGGGGATTTGGAGCTTACAGGGTATGTTTTCGTCCCCAAATGGCGATGACCCTAAAGCCTTGTTCATAATCGAAGCAACCTCGACGGAATTGTGTATCAAGTTTGATCATTATCACCAACACAATGTGCTCTCTCACGCACGACCATAAAGACACCATAGAATGCACGGAAAATTATGCCAATTTTTCTAGGAGCGTGATATGACATGCCAGAACTATATATCAAATTTTGTGATAATAAGATTTGTACGTAAATTCTTAAAATTCATTAAAGTTCAAATTCTAAAGGGTAAATTCGAATTCTAAGGGTAAATTAGAGAGAATTATAGAAAAATAACGGCACACTATCTATGGCAGTTGATTTTTCTTGGAGTATATCTTGCACATAGAAGTCGAGAGAAAATTTTGGAGCGCAATCCGACAAGTGTAGAAATTACTAAAAATGAGATAATCTATAATAAAGAGGAACGATATCTACCCGACTGAGCGCCTTAACCGGGATAAATGGGTGGTGAATCGGAGTTCACGAGTATGTTTCCGTCCGTGGCGATGGCCCTAAAGCCTTGCTCGTTCGCGAACAACGTCGATAGAATCGTGTACCAAATTTGATCCTTATCGGGAATACCATGTGATCTCTCACGCAAGATCATAAAGGCGACATAGAATTCACTAAAAGTTATGCCAATTATTCTAAGCGTGCGATATGACACGCCGAAACTACATATGAATTTTTGCGACAATCGGAGTTGAATTAAAATTCTCAAAATTTATTAAAGTTCAAATTCCATAGGGTAAATTCAAATTCTAAGGGAAAATTAGTGGTAATTATAGAAAAATAAAGGCTCGCTCTCTATGGCTGCTGATTTTTCCTTCGGCATATTTGCCCATTGAAGTCGGTAGAAAATTTTGGAGCGTAATTTGATGAACGCAAAAATTACTAAAAATGAGATAATCTATAGTAAAGGGGGACCGATATCTACACGACGGAGCGCCTGAACAAGGCTAAACGGGGACCGATATCTCCGCGATTGAGCGCCTGAACCGGACGAAGCGGGTCAGGTATCAAAGTTTACGGGATAATTTCTGCCCCAAATGACAATAGCCCTAAAGCCTTGCCCATCCGTGAAGCAGCAAAATCAAGTACCGAATTTGATACTTATTGGGAATACCATGTGCTCTCTGACGCATGACCATAAAAGCCCCCATAGAATGCACAAAAAATTATGCGAATTTTTTTAGGCGCACGATATGACACGTCGGAACTACATATTGATTTTTGCGAAATCAAAGTTGTATGAAAATTTTAAAATTCATTAAAGTTTATATTCTAAAGGTTAAATTAAAATTCTAATGGCAAATTATAGATAATATAGAAAAATTATTGACGCCAAAGAATGCACGAAAAATTATGGCAATTTTTTTAAGCACGCGATATAACACGCCAGAACTACATATCGATTTTTGCGAAAATTGGAGTTGTACGAAATTCTTAAAATTCAATAAAGTTCATATTCTAAATTGTAATTTCACATTCTAAAGGAAAATTAGAGATAATTATAGAAAAATAACGCCTCATTATCTATGGCCGTTGATTTTCCTTGAGCATACCTTGCCCATTGAATTCTAGAGAAAATTTTGGAGCGCAATCCCATGAGCGTAAAAATTACTAAAAATGAGATAATCTATAGTAAGTGTGACCGATATCTCCCAGACTTATCGCCCGAATCGGTCGAAATGGATGGGGAACCAGAGCTCATGGGGTATGTTTCTGTCCCCAAATGGCGATGGCCCTAAAGCCTTGCCCGTAACTGAAGCAACTTCGACGAAATCGTGTACTGAATTTGATCCTTATCAACAATACCATGTGCTCTCTCACGCACGACCATAAAGGTGCCATAGAATAGACGGAAAATTATGCCAATTTTTTTTAGGTGTGCGATATGACATGCCGGAATTATATTTCGAATTTTATGACAATCGGAGTTGTAGATAAATTCTTAAAATTCATTGAATTTGAAATTTTAAAAGGTAAATTGAAATTTTAAGGGTAAATTAGAGAGAGTTATAGAAAAATAATGTCTCACTATCTATGACCGCTAATTTTTCCTTGAGCATATCTTGCCCAAAGAAGTCGAGAGAAAATTTTTTAGCACAATCTGACGAGCATAAAAATTACTTAAAATGAGATAATTTATAATAAAGGGGAACCGATATCTACACGACGGAGCGCCCGAACCGGCCTAAACGGGTGGCGATCAGAGCTCATGGTGTATGTTTTCGCCCCCAATTGACGATGGCCCTAAAGTCTTATCCGTCCGGGAAGCAACTTCAACAGAATCGTGTACCGAATTTGATCCTTATCGGGAATATCATGTGCTCTCTCACTCACGATAATAAAGGCTTCATAGAATGGACAAAAAATTTTGCCAATTTTTCTAAGCGCAAGATATAACACGCCGGAACTACATATCAATTTTTGCTACTATCATAGTTGTATGGAAATTTTCAAAATTCATTAAAGTTCAAATTCTAAAGGGTAAATTCAAATTCTAAGAGAAAATTAGAGGTAGTTATAGAAAAATAACGGCTCACTATCTATGGCCGCTGATTTTTCCTTGAATACATCTTGTCCATTGAAGTCGAGAAAAAAGTTTAGAATGCAATCCGATGATTGTGAAAATTACTAAAAATGAGATAATTTATAGAAAATGGGACCAATATCTCCGCGACTAAGAGCCCGAATCGGGCTACACAGGTGGGAAATCAGAGCTCACGGAGTATATTTCCGTCCCCAAATGAAGATGGCCATAAAGACTTGCCAGTGCGCGAAGCAACCTCGACAGAATCGTGTACCAATTTGATCCTTATCACGAATACCTTGTGCTCTCTCACGCACGATCATAAAGACGCCTTAGAATGCACGAAAAATTATGCCAATTTGTTTAGGGACGCGATATGACACGCCGGAGCTATATATCACATTTTGCGACAATCAGAGTTGTATGGAAATTTTAAAATTCTTTAAAGTTCAAATTCTAAAGGGTAAATTCAAATTCTAAGAGAAAATTCGAGATTATAGGAAAATAATGACTCGCTACCTATGGCCACTGATTTTTTCTTTATATATCTTGCCCATTGTCATTGAGAGAAAAATTTTGAGCGCAATCCATCAAGCACAAAAATTACTAAAAATGAGATAATCTATAATAAACGATGATCGGTATCTCCACGATCGAGTGCCCAAATCAGGCGAAATGGGTGGGGAGTCATAGCTCAGGGGGTATGTTCCATCTCCAAATGGTGATGGCCCTAAAGCCTTGCCCGTCACCGAAGCAACCTCGACGGAATCGTGTACCGAGTTTGATCATTATCAGCAATACCATGTGCACTCGCACGCACGACTATAAAGGCGCCATAGAATGCAAGGAAAATTATGCTTATTTTTCTAACCCCGCGATATGACATGCCGGAACTATATATCGAATTTTGTGACAATCGTAGTTGCATGTAAATTCTTAAAATTCATTAAAGTTCAAATTCTAAAGGGTAATTTCAAATTCTAAAGGTAAATTAGAGAGACTTATAGAAAAATAACGGCTCACTATCTATGGCCCCTGATTTTTTCTTGAGTATATCTTGCGCATCGAAGTCGAGAGAAAAGTTTTGGAGCGCAATCCGATGAGCATAAAAATTACTAAAAATGAGATAATCTATATATAAATAGGGACTGATATCTACATGACCGAGTGCGTGAACTGGGCTAAACAGATGGTAAATCGGGGCTCGCGGGTATGTTTCCACCCTCAATTGGCGATGGTCCTAAAGCCTTGCCTGTTCTCGAAGAATATCGACAGAATCGTGTACCGAATTTGATTCTTATCGAAAATATCATGTGCTCTCACACGCACGATAATAAAGGCGCCATAGAATGCACAAAAAATTATATCAATTTTTCTATGTGCACAATATGTCACGCCGGAAACATATATCAATTTTTGAGATAATAGGAGTTTTATGAAAATTCTTAAAATTCATTTAAGTTCAAATTCTAAATGGTAAATTAAATTCTAAGGATAAATTAGAGAGAACTATAGAAAAATAATGGCTCGCTATCTATGGCCGCTGATTTTTTTTGAGTATATCTTGCCCATAAAAGTCGAGAGAAAAATTTGGAGTGCAATCCCACGAGCGTAAAAATTACTAAAAATATGATAATTTATAGTAAAGGGGGACCGATATCTACACGATCGAGTGCTTGAATCAGGTTAAATAGGTGGAGAATCGGAGCTCATGAGTAAGTAAATCTAGTCATTTATTTTTAAATTAATGAACCAGATCATGTACCGTACCGGGTGCATAACAAATTGCTATGCACGCCCATTAACCTCATTCTTAAAATTCATTAAAGTTCAAATTCTAAAGGGTAAATTAGAGATAATTATAGAAAAATAATGACTCACTATCTATGGCCGCTGATTTTTCCTTGAGTATATCATGCCCATTGTAATTGGGAGAAAATTCTGGAGTGCGATCCGTCAAGCGTAAAAATTACTAAAAATGAGATAATATATAGTAAACGGGGATCGATATCTCCAATATTGAGAGCCCGAATCAGGCGAAACGGGTGGGGAACCGGAGCTCACAGGGAATGTTTCTATCCCCAAATTGTGATGGCCCTAAAGCCTTGCCAGTCACTGAAGCAACCTCGACGAAATCGTGTACCGAGTTTGATCATTATCAGCAATACCATGTGCTCAAAATTGTGAACCTAGGGAGCTCGTCAAATGGAATCCTCTCCTGCCTATTCCTGAAGATGAACATGGGAGCTCCCATCTCGATGTAGGAGACTTCATGTTCAACACTATACTCTGATCCAGATACATCTTGTCCTTGAATAACTTGGAATCCGCCAACTTTATCTTGGAGTGTTGTGGTGATCAGTCCCCTTATAGTGATCCGGCCCTTCGTCTTATTAGTGTCGCTCGAAGTTTCTAGCGATGAAGGTCTCGACGTTGACCCTGACCCCCTGACCAACGCATATAGCAGATACAACTCCGTCTCATTGAGGAAATTTAATATGTTGATTCGGGCGGTGGTGGTTGGCGATTGCAGTCTAGAACTAAATGCGGTCAAAGGTTGACATAAAGTCGGTCTCAGACTCTGGTTTCTATCATGGCCCATGACGCAGGTGTCACAGCCATGATGGGGTCAGGATTTATGTGTGAAAAGTGTGTTCATGGTCATGTAAGTGGTATTTCATGGCCGTGAAAAAGGGATCATGATCCGTGACAAGAATTATTCAGAATCTACTGATGCCCGTGAATTTCAGATCATGACCCGTGATATTTGTCCTATCATGCTAGTAAAATTGTTGTCACGGTGGTATGTCGCAGTCCTGAACATCCTATCATGACCCATGAAAATGTCATGTTGTCAGGGTACAGTGCACTCACGGGCGTGAGTGAAGGATTACGTCCTGTTATGTAAGTCAGTAGAGAATGGTTCCAGTTCGCTCCTGGATGTGAAGACTAGATCACGACCCATGAATAGGTTCAAGTTTTTTCTTATGTGCACTCATGGTTGTGACTAGATTTTATGACCTGTGAGATGACGAGTCACGATCATGAAAAATGTATCACGGCCCGTGACGGAGGTGTTGGCGACTCTATTTTCATTGGATGACTCCTAAATGCAGGCAATTCCTAGATAGAAACCAAAACTAAAACACTAAGACACAACAACTAATCACAAGAGAAGGGTTAGAAAGGATAGTTCTAAATTATAGTCTTTAGCTTGACTTGCCTCAGTGTTATGTTATTAAGGTTCTAAAAGATTCAACATGAGGATTTGTGGCTTGTAGCATTCCTACATAATGCATCACTCTATGGCCATTGGCTTTGCAAGTTTATGTCCCATCTAAGGTTCGTAGTTCAATGACCCCCATGGGGTGAGAATCCTTTGACAACATTTGGTCCACTCCACCTAGACATAAAATTTCCAAGGAAGAGTCTCAATAACCTATTATATAGGAGAACTTGTTGATTGGGTAAAAATTTAGGTTGTTTTACATGTCGGTCATGCCAAATTTTAACTTTCTCCTTATACAACTTGTTATTCTCATAGGCTTGGGTTTGAAATTGTTCTAATTCATTCATCTTCAGTAGTCTCTCCTCCCAGCCTTCTCAAGATCAAAATTTAAGAATTTGATTATCCAGTATACTTTATGCTCCAGCTTGAGTGACCAATCTTTCCTAGAGGTATTAATAGTTTTCTAGGATTCATTTTAATTCCCTATTGGACGGTTCTACTTGCCCACTTGACTAAGCACGATAGGCTATATCAGTCTGTGGGTGACCCCAAATTTGTTGAGAAGTTTAGCAAAGAGTTTATTGACAAAGTGTGTCTTATTATCATTAATGATGGGTCTAGGAATCCCAAAGCGGATAAAGATGTTTTTCTTCAAAAATTCTGTGATTGCTTTTGCATCATTAGTGGGTATAGCGATAGCTGCAACCGACTTAGACAAATAGTCTACAACCACTAGGATATACTCATTTATAAAAGACTTATACAAATATGTCGCGGCTTACGGATCAAACTAAGGTTTGAACCTGGGTCGTGACAGTTATGGTAGCAGAGCCACTCACGTGGGCCTCTATGTCATGGTGGGAGATCACTCAACGAGGACATTGAGTCCCTTAAGGGGGAAGGATGCAAGAGGCATGCCTTGAATTAGTCCCACATACACAAGTCACCGGAGATATGCTAGGTATATATGGGAATATGGCCTTCAATAGGAGTGACGTGTTTTGGTAAAACCGTGCGGGCTAAGGCCTAGAGTGGACAATATCACGCCTTGGTCAGGGGTGTTACATATGGTATCAGAGCCACTCCGCGTGGACCTATGTGTCATGGTGGGAGATCACTCAACGAGGACGTTGAGCCCCTTAAAGGGGGAAGAATGCAAGAGGCATGCCTTGGATTAGTCCCACATGCACAAGTCACGGGAGAGATGTTGGGTATATATGGGAACATTGACCTTCACTAGGCGTGACGCGTTTTGGTAAAACCGTGCGAGCTAAGGCCCAGAGCGGATAATATCACGCCTTGGCCAGGGATGTTACATATGGTATTAGAGCCACTCGGGTGGGCCTCTGTGTCATCGTGGGAGATCACTCAACGAGGACATTGAGTCCCTCAAGGGGGAAGGATGCAAGAGGCATGCCTTGAATTAGTCCCACATGCACAAGTCACGGGAGAGATGCTGGGTATATATGGGAATATGGCCTTCACTAGGAGTGACGCATTTTGGTAAACCGTGCGGGCTAAGGTCTAGAGCGGACAATATCACGCCTCGGTCAGGGGTGTTAAATTAACGCTCTGCGAATACGCCCCATACGTGCATGAATCAATATCCGACACACGTCAAGGTGGTTCATGAGGTGCCATAGGGACACATACATCATAAGCAGCGGAAATATATACAATTTCAGCATTAAAACAACAGAAACGATTTGCATAAACTGATCCAAATCATAAAATATTGTTAACTTTAACATATTAAGTTACATCAAAAGACCTTAGCTTAAACATAGTCTTGAGCCACATAGCTTGATACATGAAAAATAGAAAATACACCTACTAATTGGCCATGCATTGGACTAGACTTGATACTTAGCATATTCCATGTGCAACTTTCTTGGTCATGAGCAGTGCCACCCTCATAACTAACCCTATCTACCTAAACCTGTAGGATCCAATACAGGGGACATAGTCCCATAAGTTTTCGCCCAGTATGTAGAGCCATAAACATTAGCAAGAAAATCCTTCACATATGGATATTTAACATAATCATAAATCAACATATCTTTTATGCATCAATAATAATAAAACATATAGGATCCATGATCCATTAATAATCATAAGGTTCCATAAACCATAATTCATAAAAGTCGTTATATCTTTGACTTTAGCCATTTTCATAATAATAATCATATCTAGCATGAACACTTCAAACATTAGGCTTCCTAATGTTCATATTAATAACATATGTGTCCATGCTAGACCTTTATCTTATTTGTTTTCATTTGATAACCAGAAGTTCACCTTGTGACTTCCTTGAACTGTCCCCATATATCCGTCATTGTTTAATGATGAGCCTTTCTCATTTCATAGCCATAATGTAACACCTCAGATTTTAAAATAAATAAAAATAAAATAAAGGGGAGATATGATAAGATAAGGAAAATAGTTTGAATTGAAGTCAAATTCACCTAATCTTATGTTAACTATTTTTAAAGTTGGTTAAGATTAGGAAAAGAGTTTGAATTGAAATCAAATTGTTATATTTTCTTATCAATTAAATATCCTTAATCTTATGTTAACTATTTTTAAAGGAATCATAATCATAAGAAATATTTATTTTATGGAATTATAATCAGATACAAAATTATTCTTGAGAATCCTAATTGTATTCAAACTCTATCTAGGCTGAATTTCCTTCTCTATAAATAGGACCCAACCCCTCCTCTCATCCCATAATTCTTCCCTCTTAAACCAAAGGCATCAATTCTTCCTCCCCCCTCTCTCTCTCCCATTCCCTTCTCTTTCTCTCTCTTGGCGCCGCGGTTCATGGAGGACCAACACGGACCATGTCCACAGAGGACGTGGGCCGTGTTGCATAGGAAAAAGAAGAAAAGCATATCACGTTGACGAAGGGACACAGACCGCGCGACAGAGCACCGTGAAGACCTAAGAAAATGGGCTGTGTCGTGCATGCTTGATAAAGAAGAAGCGGAATCGATCGATGGAAAAGAAAGGTATGTAACTAGGAGGATCAACTTTAGGGGTTTGCATATATGTATGATAAAGTAAAAGAATGATTAAAAATGAAATAATCGGAACCCGAACACCGGCCGTGTTCCCCCATGACATGGTCCGCATTACCTATGCTGGTGGAAGACACGGCGGGAGACGGACCGCATTCGTATAAACACGGTCCACGTCACCTGGACGACGGTCGTGTTGTCTCCGACATGTGTCGCACCAGCCACGACCGCAGTCCTTGAACCGCGTTCTTGGAACCCTAACACGGCCTCGAAACGAGCGCGTCCTTTCCTGAATAAACTATTGACTCCGAAGGAAACGATGACAAAACAGTCTGTGTTATCCTAACATGGTCCGTGTTAAATGATTAAGAATAAACGATTGAAACGACTGTGGATTTTAACACGCTTCACCCGGGAACAACACGGGCCGTGTACACCTGACGCTTGGGACGATTGATGTTATGAGAGATTGATTGATTGAATTTGATTGAGGTAGGATTAGCATCCTCTCACGTGAACTTAGAATAATAGGTAAACAAGAGTAAAAGAAGTAAATGTTTGTGATTGAAATTCTGCATGAAGAGGGAGGCCCCGATGGATTTGGAGAACACGCTTTGATCCTATAAGGGTTATTGGTATTCTCCCATATGTTTTGAGAAAAGACTTTAATCCTATAAGGGTTATCAGTGTTTTGAGATATTGCAAGAGGGTAGGATTTAATCCTATAAGGGTTATTGGTATTCTCGGTTATTGATAGAGAGGGAAGGCTTTAATCCCCTAGGGTTATTGGTGCTCTCTCTCCTAGTTTAATTGTTATTGTTATTGACGAGTCTCGAGTTGACCCAAGGCCTAACTAGCCATATTGGCCTTGGATCGCTGAAATCTTCATGTACTAATAATTGAAAATGATTGATTGAAAGTAATTGATTGAAAGTGATCGATTGAAATTGATTGATTGAAAAGGGAAGAAGAAAGATCAAAGATTAAAGAATTGAATGACATTGATGAATTATTGATTTTAACTGAAAGAAAGAGGAAATATAAAGTGATTGAAAGCAAAGTTAATGATGATAGTATGATAGAAAATGTTCTCTTTTACTTGTATCTTCATATATGCTTTACCCTATTGAATTATTATTCTTTACATATTGGGCTTCAAAACTCATGGGAGGATTGTCTTCTCTGCATTTTGATCCTGCAGGCAAACATATAGATGGTGATTGCGCAATGGTAGAATGATGGTATTCGTGATGAGATGGCTTGCACATGGCATAGGTCCTGATTATAGGTCAAGTATTAGCTTCCTCAATGACAAGTTCATAGTATTGACCAGCGGATTGGTCAAAAGAAAAGTCAAAGATGTTAGTTGGTAGTGTCTCCAGGATCGTATTCTGCCAGGTGGCGGGGTATGAATTTGGGGGCGTTACTGTAAGGTATCATAACCTAATGGGAGACACTTCTTAGCTGTTTCCAAATTGATAGAGTCCATGTGCAAGCATCACGAACAATCACTGTGCCATCAAGAAGGATATAGGTTAAGTCCTATGGAGGTTATCATGAATTTAATTATTAGGTGAACTGAATTGATTATGATGAGAAGAAAAATTGGATGAATTTTTGGATTTGAACTAGGATTGATTCTCCAGCAAATAATGAATATTGAGGATTAGTTATGATGTAAAAGTTATGACATTGTCCTAGTGAAAAGATTTATCATGATTTTTAAGGAGGATATATAAATTTAATTTTTGAGGTTTAGGTGATCTCTGAATTTATCTTAGTGAGGAGAAGAAGTTTGGAGGAATTTTTGGATTTGAATTAGGATTAATTTTCTAGGGAAAGGTGAATACTGAGGTTTAGTCATGTTTAAGATTCATATGAAATTGTCCTATTGATTGATATAACATGATTCCTAAGGAGGTTATTTAGGGATAATATAAATGAAGAATGTTTTGAGGATGAAATGTTTATAGGTAGATCTTCTATATGAGTAGATAAAGATAGATATGGATCTTATAATTTTGGATGATTAAATTATGAAAAAGGAATTGGACTATATGATTTTCGATGTTAAATTTGAGGATACAAATTTTATAGAATTTAGATGAATATTCTTTTTGAAGTTATGATTATGATCGCGATTGAAAGATTGACTTATGATCAATAGATTAAATAGTATTTTATGATTAAGATATATGTTATGAGGACATTGACATGATTTATGGATTATTGGATTGTCTTGGTATTGATGGATCATATTGGAAAATAGGAAACAAATGTGAATTTTTTTTCAAGAATATAGATGATATGCTCAAAAAAGAGAATTTATTTTTAAGGAGGTTATTATGTAACACCTCAGATTTTTAAAATAAATAAAAATAAAATAAAGGGGAGATATGATAAGATAAGTAAAGATATAGTTGGTTAAGATTAGGAATAGAGTTTCAATTGAAGTCAAATTGTTATATTTACTTATCAATTAAATATCCCTAATTTTATGTTAACTATTTTTAAAGGAATCATAATCATATGAAAGATTTATTTTATGGAATTATAATCAGATACAAAATTATTCTTTAGAGTTCTAATTGTATTCAAACTCTATCTAGGGGTGAATTTCCTTCTCTATAAATAGGACCCAACCCTTCCTCTCATCCCATAATTCTTCCTTCTTAAACCAAAGGCATATGAAGTTCTTCCTCCTCTCTCTCTCTCTCTCTCTCTCTCTCTCTCTCTCTCTCTCTCTCTCTCTCTCTCCCTCTCCCTCTCTCTTTCTCTCTCTCGGCGCCGCAGTTCATGGAGGACCAACACAGACCATGTCCACAGAGGACGTGAGCCGTGTTGCATAGGAAAAAGAAGAAAAGCAGACCGCGTTGATGAAGGGACACAGACCGCGTGACAGAGCACCGTGAAGACCTAAGGAAACGGGTCGTGTCGTGCATGCTTGATAAAGAAGAAGCGGAATCGATAAAAAAGGAAACGATGACAAAGTGGTCGGTGTTACCCTACCACGGTCCATGTTACCTTATTAAGAAGATATGATTGAAACGATTGTGTTTCTTAACACGCTTAACCCGGAAACAACACGGGCCGTGTCACACGTGACGCGTGCCGTGTCCTGGGATGATTGATGTTATGACTAATTGATTGATTGAATTTGATTGAGGTAGGATTAGCATCCTCTCACGTGAACTTAGAAAAATAGGTAAACAAGAGAAAAAGATGTGTATGTTTGTGATTGAAATTATGCATGAAGAGGAAGGCCCCAGTGGATTTGGAGAACATGCTTTAATTCTATAAGGTTTATTGGTGTTCTCCCAATGTTTATTGAGAACATGCTTTAATCCTATAAGGGTTATCGGTGTTCTGAGTTATTGCAAGAGGGCAAGCTTTAATCCTATAAGGGTTATTGGTGCCCTCGGTTATTGATTGAGAGGGTATGCTTTAATCCCCTGAGGGTTATTGGTTTTCTCTATCCGGGTTTAATTGTTATTATTGACGGGTCTCTGATACCTTACTGTAACACCCCCAAATCCATACCCCGCAACCTGGCAGAATATGATCCTGGAGTCTCTAAATATATAGAGTCCATGTCCAAGCATCAGGAACAATTGACATCAAGAAGGATATAGGTTAAGTCCTATGGAGGTTATCATGCATTTAATTATTAGGTGATCTGAATTGATTATGATGAGAAGAAAAATTGGATGAATTTTTGGATTTGAACCAGGATTGATTCTCCAGCAAATGATGAATATTGAAGATTAGTTTTGATGGAAAAGTTATGACATTGTTCTACTGAAAAGATATATCATGATTTCTCAGAAGGTTATCAAAAGTTTAATTTTTGAGGTTTAGGTGATCTCTGAATTTATCTTAAGTGATGAGAAGAAGTTTGGAGGAATTTTTGGATTTGAATTAGGATCAATTTTCTAGGGAATGATGAATACTGAGGTTTAGTCATGTTTAAGATTGATATGAAATTATCCTATTGAATGATATAACATGATTCCTGAGGAGGTTATTTAGGGATAATATAAATGAAGAATGTTTTAAGGATGAAATGCTTATAGGTAGATCTTCTATATGAGTAGATAAAGATAGATATGGATCTTATAATTTTGGATGATTAAATTATGAAATAGGAATTGGACTTTCGATGCTAAATTTGAGGATGTGAATTTTATAGAATTTAGATGAATATTCTTTTTGAAGATATGATTATGATCCTGATTGAAAGATTGACTTATGATCAACAAATTAATTAATATTTTATGATTAAGATATATGTTATGAGGACATTGACATGATTTAGGGATTATTGGATTGTCTTGATATTGATGGATCATATTAGAAGATAAGAAACAAATGTGAAATTTTTTTCAATAATATAGATGATATGCTCAAATTCGAGGACAAATATATTTTTAAGGAAGTTATTATATAACAGCACATATTTTCAAAATAAATAAAAATAAAATAAAGGGGAGATATGATAAGATAAGGAAAGATATAGTTGATTAAGATTAGGAAAAGAGTTTGAATTGAAGTCAAATTGTTATATTTACTTATGAATTAAATATCCCTAATTTTATGTTAACTACTTTTAAAGGAATCATAATCATATGAAAGATTTATTTTATGGAATTATAATCAGATACAAAATTATTCTTTAGAGTCCTAATTGTATTCAAACTCTATCTAGGGGTGAATTTCCTTCTCTATGAAGTTCTTCCTCCCCTCTCTCTC
Source organism: Pontederia paniculata (assembly GCA_001647135.1). NCBI lineage: Eukaryota > Viridiplantae > Streptophyta > Magnoliopsida > Commelinales > Pontederiaceae > Pontederia > Pontederia paniculata. The sequence continues at coordinate 15,925 of LTAE01006227.1, forward strand.
TCTCCCGCTCCCTCTCTCTTTCTCTCTCTCGGCGCCGCGGTTCATGGAGGAGCAACACGGACCATGTCCACAGAGGACGCAGACCATGTTACATAGGAAAAAGAAGAAAAGCAGACATCATTGATGAAGGGACACAGACTGTGCGACGGAGCACCGTGAAGACCTAAGGAAATGGGTCGTGTCGCGCATGCTTGATAAAGAAGAAGAGGGATCGATCGATGGAAAAGCAAGGTATGCAACTAGAAGGATCAACTAAGGGGTTTTCATATATGTATGTTAAAGTAAAAGAATGATTTAAAATGAAATAATGGTTGAATGCATAATCGGAACCCGAGCACCAACCGTGTTCCCCCATGACATGGTCTGCACCTGTGCCGATTGGAGACACGACGAGAAACGGACCGTGTTCGTAACATGGTCCACGTCATCTGGAGGATGGTCGTGTTGTCTCTAACACTTGTCGTACCAACGACGACCGCGGTCCTTGAACCGCGTTCTTGGAACCCTAACTCGGCCTCAAAACGAGTGTCTCCTTAACTGAATAAAATATTGACTCTAAAGGAAACGACGGAAAAACGGTCTGTGTTACCCTAACACAGTCCATGTTACCTGATGAAGAAGATACGATTGAAATGGTTGTGCTTTTTTAACACGCTTAACCCAGGAACAACATGGGTTGCATCACACCTGACGCGAGCCGTGACCTGGGATGATTGATGTTATGACTAATTGATTGTTTGAATTTGATTGAGGTAGGATTACCATCCTCTCACGTGAACTTAGAATAATAAGTAAACAGGAGCAAAAGATGTAAATGTTTGTGATTGAAATTATGCATGAAGAGGAAGGCCCTAGTGGATTTGGAGAACAGGCTTGAGTTCTATAAGGATTATTGGTGTTCTCCCATATGTTTATTTAGAATAAACTTTAATTCTATAAGGGTTATAGGTGTTCTGAGTTATTGCAAGAGGGCAAGCTTTAATCCTATAAGGGTTATTGGTGTCCTTGGTTATTGATAGAGAGGGTAAGCTTTAATCTCTTGAGGGTTATTGGTGCTCTCTCTCCTAGTTTAGTTCTTATTGACGGGTCTCAGGTTGACCCAAGGCCTAGCTAGCCAAATTGGCCCTGGATAGCTGAAATCTTCATGTGCTAATAATTAAAAACGATTGATTGAAAGTAATTGATTGATCAATTGGAATTAACTGATTGAAAAGGGAAGAAGAAAGATCAAAGATGAAAGAATTGAATGACATTGATGAATTATTGATTATAACTGAAAGAATGAGATGGCTTGCACTTGGAATAGTTCCTATTATAGGTCAAGTATTGGCTTCCGCAATGACATGTTCATAGTATTGACTAGTTGATTGTGAAAAGAAAAGTCAAATATGTAAGCTGGCAGTATCTCTAGGTTCATATTCTGCCAGGTGACGGGGTATGGATTTGGGAGCGTTACATATAAGGATCCTTGATCCTTTTAATTCCATATGGTTCCTTGAACCATTTATCCATCAATCATCAAATGTCAACCCTAGGTTCATTTCAATCATTTATCATCAGCCTTTACATGTGTTGGAGAATTGGGGTAACCTTGGTCAATCATCAATGTTAGATAAACCAGTGACGCACTTGCTCCCGTGGACTCTGCGCGAAACAATCCACCATACCCCAAGTCTGGGTCATAAAGGCGGGGACATCTATCCCGACAGGAACCCAATCCATAACTCCAGCATGTTCATTTCATACAATCATACATCAATACATTAACATTTTAACCTATTACGATTGAGCATGCAATACACGACCTAGGTTATGAATCAATAGACTCAAATAAAAATAATAATAATATTTTGTCAATTCTGGGGGCAAGTCGGTTGAACCTAACACCTAGGTCAGTTGAACCTATTCCTCTAAATCGGTTGAACCTGTGCCAGGTCGGTTGGACCTACCTCCTTTTTGCAGTTTCAATTTCGAGGTCATTTTGGTCAGGTTATAGATGGCAAAAAAATGTTTATAATATATCCAAACGTAGGTATTGAAGTCTAGTTTCTATATGAATTGATTACACCTCATTCGTAGTTGTATTTTGGGAGTTGTTGCCAAAATACTCATGTACTGTCAATCTGTCCTAAGTCTTACTATGGACATTTTGTTAAATATATAATAAACTGTGTACCTAGGGTTTTTTAAGTTGTCAATATCGTTCAACACATCATTCAATTGGGGTTTAATACAATAGCAGGCTCATACATTTGATCATCTAATGACCATCATAACATACTTTAGGGCTTTATGTAAACATAATAGTTTGCTGCCCTAACTTGCATCTTCATACTTGCAAGTCATAGATCATGCTATTAACATGCTTGAACGGTTATAAAACCGCATTGGCACAAGGTCAATGTGGGGATCCCTCTAGATACCTCTTTTGCCCTAATTTTTCTTTAGCAATGCTTCTTCTCTTTTTCTATCCTCTTCAAGCTTCAGCTGCCCCCTTCACTTAGCTCTTGGCTCAATGCCTCTCCTTTTCCTAGCTGATTTGCTTTTTAAAAGAAAAATGATTAAGCTCAATTTTGGATTGCACCTTGGGCTGAGCTTCCAAGAAGATGAACTTGAAGAAATGGAGGAAAGAGAAGATAAAAATCTGGTTAAGACTTTTATATGGGTACATGGTAGGTCTTTAGTGCTTTGGGAGTCCAATAGGGGCTTGACATGTGTCTAAATGTCCCCCACTTCTTTTCTTTCCTTCTTTTTCTTTTCTATTTTTCTTTTAACTTATGGAAGGTATAACAGATAGTTTTGAAGATGACAATACTCATGAACTTGATGAGATCGTGTTAGGTACACTACAGGAAGCACTCAACCATGATGAGGAGCTACTGGATGATGTCGACGAAACAACGGATCATGTAGAAAATGAGGACTTTGTTGAATTTAGGATCCCAAGAATGTTTTGAATGATCACAAATTTGTAAGTGAACTTAAGCTGTACTAATGAACTTGTTGAGCTGATTTCTGTAACAGGATCCATTCAAGTTCAGAGTAGCGGTTGACCTGAGCTGAAGGAATGGACGACCAATGCACAAGTAATATATATCAGAAGAACTACATGTGTGCAGTTGGCGTCCTAAGTATATGAAGCGGTCGACCAACATCAGAGGGAGAATACGTGTGATGAGGAGCAGCAGAGCATAAACGGTCGACCAAAGGTGTAAAGAGGGCGACCGATAATGGAGGAGTGTACATGAAGAGGGGATCAGAGGTAGACCGGTCGATCAAATATGAAAACATGGACGATCAAAGTAAAAGGCGTAACTGAGGAGGTCACCCGATGATTGAAGAATGGGCGACCCCAAGACACAAACTTCCAATACAAGGTTGGGGAGCGGTCGTCCAGAGGGCTCAGTGAGGAGACAGTGGACGACCGGAAGACTGCCAGGTTGAAGAGAGGACGTCCAGAGGGCTCAAGATGGAGACAGTGGATGCCCAGAGTCGAAGGCAGCGGAGGAGTGGTCGACCGCAGGTTGAGAGCGAGCGACCAGATGACATCAGGCGAAGACAAAGGATGTCCGAAGGCTTGGAGAGAAGACAAGCGGGCG
>LTAE01006228.1:7794-18675 GCA_001647135.1 Pontederia paniculata
AAGGAACAATGCCAAGCCATCATCCTGAGAAGTGGAAAACAATTAGAAGCCTCAAAGAAATCTGAAATTGATAAAAAGAAAGTTGAGAAAACACTCAATGAAGGATATGAAATGCCTCTCCCATCAGTTGGACAAATGGCTAACCCACCTGCCATAATCAAGAAAAAACCTAAAGAAAGTCCACTTGTAGATCCAGCCATATTGTCATTCCCTCAGAGATGGATTAAGGCCCAAATCGACGAGAAATTTGCAAGGTTCATGGAAGTATTAAAGAAATTACACGTAAACATACCCTTTGTTGAAGCATTGCAGCAAATGCCTACATATTCCAAATTTCTGAAGGATGTTTTTTTTTTTAAACAAGAGAAAGATATTTTTTTTATAATTCTTTAGTCATGCCCAATAATTCTAGTTGTATTTGAGTTGGAGTGACTACCCTTTTTATTCTAAGAGCCAACTTTAATCAATCATGAGTCATTTTCTAATATCGATGAGAAGATCTATATTTTACAACTTGATCATTTCTTCGAAAGTTGTAACTTGATCATTCTCATTCTCTATTTGAGATTTTGTCCATTGATGTGTTGATTTCATATAACTTTTCTACTTGCTCTTGTATAATGTATTGATTTCGTGTGTTGTTTTGAGGTTGTGGATTGCTTGTGATTCTTATCTTGGTGGAGGGTATGAACCGAGGGGAGATACCTTCCTATTGAGGAGGAATATCATGCAACTCATATCTATCTTTGTTGCAACCCTATCCCGAAAGGGAAGGATATATTGCAGGACATTACTAGGATCTAAGAGGTTAGTAGTGCTTTCAGAGGTGTGATTGTATCCTACTTTCATAGGTTGTAGGCTGAGAGGTCCTCAATGGGTACCTAGAGTAAATTGAAGAGAGAGTGTCTAATGCATCAAGGGATTGCATGTGAAAACCTCTAGGGATTTGAGTTGCATGCCCTGACTACGAGGGTAGCTTAGCTTGTTAGCTTCATATCTCAGGTTATCATTAGTTGTGCTTAAAGTTTCGATGGTAAAGTAGAGTTCAAAAATGACTCCCATGTTTCGGCTATTTTTCATATTTGAGTGATTCCTCTTCTTTCGTATTTGTTCTGCTCCTACTCACATTAAGTCTTAAAAACATCAAAATATTTTGTTTTATTTTTCTTTTCAAATTCAAGTTCCATTTCATTTCAATTTCTGCACAATATTTTTCCTCTTTTGATTCGGTTCGTGGTAGGATAGAGAAGTTGGGTCGTGAAAGTATGATTTTCTTGTGGATTCGATCCTAAAATATTACAAGGAATACCGCATACTCGTGATTGGAGCTGTGTGTTTAGGTTATATTTTAAGACTTGCTAAGTTGTTGGAGTTGTTCGGTTGCCCCCAAGTCTAGAGTTGTCACACCTTGAAACTCTGGAATTGGGTGTCTTTTTATCCACATCACACACAACATAAGTTTTTGCTCATCAGCCATAATAACAAACATTATAAAATCTTGTGTTGAACTCAATCAACAGTCTTTAAAACATATTATCCATAATTTTCTCAACCATATGCAATCATTTCAATTATATAGCAACACATTAAGTCTGCATTTTATACATTAACGTCAAAGTCTTTTCATTCTATGATTCTGACTTAATCATAAAACATCATTTTCATCGAGTATAACAATGTCAATGATCCAATTTTTATTCAGTGCCTTGATAGTCGATACTCATAATATTCACGACTTACTTTTGAGAATCGCACTTCAAATAATTTAGTTTTTCTCGAAAGATTGGACAACAATCTATCCATTACATAAACATCACAATTTAACTTGATTATTCCACCTATGATAATATTTACAACTCTATCATGCTATACTTTGGTAGCATCTCTGTCTTTCAATCACAAATTCCTATATACATTCCAATCGCTAAATTATAAGCTCTACAAAATTTAGACTTCAAGATCTATTCATCCATATCTCATTCATAATTTTTTTAAAAAAAACTATAACTTATTCAATGTCCTATGAAATTAGGTACATAAGTTTAGACAAATTTCTTTGTCATGTTTCAATAATCATCAATATTATATTTTAATGTCACATTTTGACCTTTACAATATACCACTAACCAATCATAAACATCCCATGATTTATTTTAAAATCACAATTTCAGGCACTAGGACTTAACAATGCATTAACATCAATATGAGTCCTCATATGGTTAGAATTTAGTTATACTCATAAGATGCACATAAGGACTTAGTAAATGTACATTCCTAAACTCATCACACTTGCACATGAATTCTTAGATCATTGACTTAAGAAACTAGAGACTTAAACCTAGAAGACCTAAGTATCTATAAAGCTATTAGGCTATGATACCATCTAATCTATAGCAACCCAAAAAATGACACCTCGCACGCTGTTGAATTGATATTCAACAAGCGATTTGATGTTTCTCGAGCGCTACATTGATATAAAACTTATTTCTTCTTCTTTCACCTATAATAAGAATAAATATAGCATTAAAACCTAATATCAATTAGTGAAAACTTAATAACAATTGACACAATCAGACACATTGTCATACTTCTTCATCTTTCAAGTGGTGTACCTATGCAACAACAATCGTACATTCATATCTCTCTTTTGGATGCATATTTTTCTTTTAGAGATTCCTAAAGCTCATATTCTATTTCGCATGTCTCAAACACCATGATGAGATTGTCCTCCATATACATTAGTATGAGGATTCTTGCTTTTCATCTACATGCTTCATTTATTCCATAATTGTTGCATTAGCCGCCTTTTCTTCCTTGGTGGCTTCTTCTGGAACCATTGGTGGAGCGATATATGCATAGTCTTATAAGTTGTCGTGAACTAGCTCATATTTGATTCTACGACTAAGTGTCGCCCTTGGCATCGTTAAAATGACTCAATTCGACTAGTTCAGTGGCAACCAACATAGAAATTTTGATTTCTATGAATAAAAAAATATTTGAGTAAATGTAGAAACAAAATTTGTACAAAAAATGTTATATTTATATTAAAAATGATTTTGGGGAGTTAAATAAATAAAAAATAGTGTAATTTGGTTTCAAAAAATTATTGAAGTTTATTGTCTATAATAAAGAATTATTAACTATAATTTGAAGAATATAAAAGTTCTCTTTCAAAAATACAAGAATATAAAAATATTATAATAAAACCTTGATTCAAAAAGAAAAAATGAATCTTTCTTGAGATTAATATTTAAAACAATTATCAAATTCAAATTTTTAAAGAAAATTATATTTTGGAAGTAATATTTATAAATAAAAGTTTTCGGAAGTGATAACAATGTTCAGGAAATGCAAAAATAATTATTCGAGGATTTCCAAACTGTGATAATCCAAAATTTTGTTGTAATAATATTTGACTCAGAAAATATAGTATTTGAATGAAGAATAAATTTGGTTTAAGAGCAATGTTTTGAAAAAAAAGTATATATGTTTTCAAATATAGCAATAAGATAATAAATTTCAATCCAATAATGCAAAAAAAATATATAAATACTTTCAAAATATTTATAATTTTGCATCTTTGTTTAAAATGTTGATATAATTTTTTACGGAAATGATAAGGTTTCAAAATGTTTAAAAATAATATTACATACACACACACACACACAGAGATATATATATATATATATATATATATATATGTATATATATATATATATTAGTAGAAATGTTTTGGGATATAGCAATTGAATGAGCAAGTCACAATAACATTAAATACAAACATTGAATTATATGTTAAAAAAACAAATTTCCAGAACAATAAGAAAAAAAATTAAAACATGAATTGGAAAAATAATAAATCTTGAGTAATGACTATAAGATTTTAATAACAATTCATCTAAATAATTAATAATTAAATTAATCAATAATTTATGCAATTAATCCTATAATTAATTTAATGCATAAAATTTTCAATAATTTCGTACGAAAATAAGGTCCAGTTTAATAATAAAAATAAATAAATTATAAATAAAATTGAACTAAAAAATTACAAAACAAAAAAATGGTCAGAACTAAAATAATGTAATGTATTTGAACCTACAATATAGATTTAAAAGAATTATAATAGTTGAGATCAAAATTAGAAGACTATGTATAGATCAACGACTAAGATTAAAACAAAATATGGATCCTATGGCTCAAATTCAAGAATAGTTATAATGGCTAGGATTTAAAGTCTTGTGTAGATCAACGATCGAGATTAAAAATATAGTATAAGCTAGGGTTAAAGAACTTTGCATGCATCGACGGTCATGATTAATTCATATATGCAATAAATCTACATTTGAGATTTCTCATAAATCAACGCTAGAATTAAATAATTCAATAAAATAAATCTACGATCAATTTTCAATCATCAAAAGAAATGAGCAGTCAAGATTAAATGCTACAGTAGAGTATTGTTCATCTTCTCTATCGCGACGTGTTACCATTCACCGACAATGGGAGATGCATTCGGCGGCAGGGCAAGGGCGATCGATGTTTTCGAGCATTCATGAGGGTGCGACGGACATGTGCGAAGATCCCTTCATTGTCAATTTTGTTTGCCTAGGTGTGTAGTTGTCTCATCGTCGATGGTGGTCGATTAACAATGGAGCAGCATTCGAGTCATTGGAGGTGCCATTTGACATCAATGGTGATCGAGAAAGGCCATTGATGCAACCCGAGAGTCGGCGAGAGGTTCGAGAGATGACGTGGTTGGTCGCAAGAGGATGGCGTTCAAAAAACAATCTTAGTCGGCTCTGGATGCTCGTACACCTATGTCAAAAAATGAATTAGGTTCCGGCAAGCAAATAGGAGACTCCCGAATAGTGCCTATTCCTTTTATAGGCTGATACATGCCATCGTCCATCCCGATGTTTTGGTCGTTCGTCGATCGCACTTCGCTCCTCTATGCATCATATCATGCCATCAGCGCTTGGTGATTTCTCTACATTCCTATTGTCCGCATTATAATCCATCGATGGCATAGATATGGATGCCATTTCAGACAGGTATCTGAGAGTGAGTTGGTGTGTGCGTTATCTTACATTAGATGCACCATCACTAGGAGCAGAGGCACCATGAGTTGGCATCTTCAATACCTTCTGTTGGGTGATCCTCGAGTGCGAAAGATGAAAGCCGCTGTCACAAAATACAACAGAAACGGCCAAAGCTCACAAAAGCCTAATTGCAGGATAAGCCCATAAACCAAACTAATTAATATAAGGATGCCCCAACTATAAAAATGGCTAAGTCGTTCACATTTTCCTGTTTATTCATAAATCTCTCTCTCTCTCTCTCCACACAAGAAGTGGTCCAATCGATAGAGTTTAAAGCTCTCCATCTCCATTGTTGCAGCACAAGGAGGTATTGACACTATAAGAAAGTTGGTCTTATGCAATTCTTTAGTTTTATGGATGCATTTTATGCATCTCTAACCAATTTATCTATACTTTAAAAGTGTCCTTATTCTTGGTGTCCTAAACAGAATTAAGGACGCTAAGATTTGCACTGCTAACACATGTCTCTAATACAATACATTATAATTTCATCCATATCTAGCGTTGACTCGCTTGTGTCCTCAACATAAGGACACAATTTACATTAATATCATCAAGTTAATGACACTTCAGTTTACATTAGCTAGATCATCTAAATCAATCTCGCATATGCTCTCAAAACCTTAATCTTGGTGTAAAAAATTTTAGAATTTTATAAATTGCATCACCAATGAGCCATCCCCAATTTTAGGCACTATCATTTTTTAAGAAAAGTTTAGTATTGCTAAGTTACATATCCCTTTTTATATTTGTTTATTTCTAAGATAGCAATTCTATGTAATCTACAATTGTCAAAAAAGGACACTTCTAAAAATAGTATATTATTTTGTCAACATTTTGTTATCATAAAAAGTTAAAATTTAATAAGATATATGAAAAACTTAATCACAACACACAACACACCTTAAATAAAATTATTATTAATCATGGAAATTCCTAATATACATAAAAAATAAGTTAGTATCTTCGTTTCACATATGTTTACATTACACAAGTTTAAGAACTTGTAACACCTAAACTAAATCGTAAAAATAAATTAAAAGTATCCATATTCAATAAGCAATTCTTGGTGCATGTTCATCCTTTTTGCATGTCGATCTTGTTATCATATAATGATAAATTTGTAAAATAATATTGTTATATATTATAAATATTACAAAATTTCTTAAAAATAATCACTTACTTGTTAAATTGATAATTTATCTTTGATACCTATGATATCGAATATGTCTGCATTATGATGATAAAAAGTTAGAACAAAAAAAATAGTGAACAATATAATTTCAATAAGAAAATGAATATTAAATGACTCAATGACATTCTAATAATTTCGAGAATAATTCCAAACAAGTTAATTTTTTTTTAAAATTGATAATATCACCTTTCTTTTGTCGAAGAGATCGAATGCATTTATGTTTGAGAATAATCATCTATTTTTCATTTCCTTTGCATCATAGAAGATTTATCTTAAGGAATAAAGATGAAAAATGTTACTCATTAATTCAGTATTTGTATAATAAATCTAACAAGAAAAGAGTAAGTATTTTTTTTTTTACAAAACAAATAGTAAATAAAAGAACCAGGGCATTGAAAAGGGGTGCTATGCTCCAAGATGACCCCTCGTGAAGGAGCAAACTTGTGCTCGCAAGTAGAGGCAGAATGTAGCAAGAACATGCCTACGAGTAGAGGCAATAGTCCCGCGAGCGTATGCTTACTAGTGGTTGCTTGCATGGCGCCTATGCTTGGGGCACTCATAGCTCTACTCATTGGCACTCTGGAATAACCTTAGATAGAGATGTTACATCTCGAAGGAAAGGATTATGTTAATATATGTAGAGAGGATCCTAGCCTTCATCTCCTACCTCTTTTCATGATTTCAGAATGAGAATAACTAATTCTTGTAAATTAGGGATAAAGGTGGTGGCATGTAGGTTGTTGCATGCTTGCTACACTCATATGTCTAAATGTAGTATATGAATCATTTATGCTATGAGTTTCATGATAAATTATTTGATCATTTATGGCAATTATTCATGCACGTTATGATCGTAGTGATGAATCATTTTGATAATATTATGGCAATGTTATGTTACGTTAGAAGAATGATTAGTTTATTGATGCATGCAAAATTTTACATATTTTTAATATTTTTCTTAGTTTTGTTTTCGTTAGTTTTTGCATAACATTCATCATTTTATTTGCTTATTTGCATTTATTTTTCTTGAGTCATAAAAGTACTCAATTTGTTATTTATATTTGTCAAGAAGGCAATATGACATAGAGATAGAAGACATTGGAAAAAATGATGCTCAATTCGAAGTTAAAATGAGTTTGAAACTGCAATTTCAATATGTTGCTTTTTTTCACAATCGTCAATCACAATAGTGAAACCTGCTTCACGGATCGTGACAGACCAAAAATCAAGTTTTCGCTTGTTTCATGACTCGTAAAGCCACAATCACACCCAAGGAGGTTCTCCAATTGAATATCACGGCCATGAAAGTCATTTCACGGTCATGACCGCCTTTCACTGGCCATGAAATGTAGAAGCGCGAGGAAAGTTATTTTGGATTTAGTTTTATCCAATCTTATCAAATACTAAAATAGAACTCCAAAATAAAGTAAATTTGAGCTAAAAATCAAACTTCGCGATTTGAACTCTAAAACTTTTCATACTCTTAATGTGACTTTGTCAACCTTCAAACCTATAAATATGACCCTAGAGTTTCATTATTTTTCATGCAACGTGTTTCAAGTCTGGAGAGAGCCTAATGTCCGGAGAAGAAGAGAAATTATGCGTAAATTTTGAAGAGGACGTTGTCAAGGTGTTTTAGTTTTAAATTGTATTCTTCTTTCTCGTAATTCTGAAGGATGAACTCTGTTTGTAATTTTTGATTTATTTACCTAGGGCGAACTTTATTGTAAGGGATACTAATTGAACCCTTGATTCAATTAATTTTAGTTCTTCGAATTTTCTTTGAACATGAATATTGTTTTTAGTGTTTCTCATTGATTATTGAGGTCTTGAACTATCTAGCATCCCGAATAGGAATACTAGATTTGTGTGTCTCTTTGGTCTTTGAGATTGATCTATAATTTTAATTGAAGCATTGCATGTCATACTTGAGTAGCATCCTGGAGAGGAATATTTATTTGTGTGGTCTCTTAGATTGACATCTTGAAGAGGAACGATCAATAATTTAGAAGATACATTTTAATGCATCTTAATCTTTAGGAGATAAGATTGATATCCTAGAGAGGATTGATAGAGTCTATTTAGAATTAAGATAGTTGATTCATACTAAAGAGGAAATCATATCTTAAATAGATCCTAATCCACATGGGATGATTAAACCTGAAATTTGGTTAATCTTGTCGTGAAACAAAATTATCCCTATCCCTATCTTATCTTATCTTATCTTATCTCATCCTGATTTGGTGTTTGTTGTCATCTCAACTTTATTTTTTTGTTTTAATTTATCTTTTTCAAAGTCAACCTTTTATTCAAAAATTTATGTTATCTCCTAATAGTTTGTGGGATAAGATAGATAATAATATCAATACAAGTGGGAATGATACTCTACTCGCTTTCTCTATTACTTGATAACGATTAGTGCACTTACTAGCGATTTTTTATTGGCATCCTAGCACGCAACACTTATGCAATGATTTCTTTATGTAGTGAACCATAGAATGTAAGCCATGAACCTTAGATTGAAACCCTAGGTTTAATGCACAAAAAAATTATATTTCTATATTTATTTGGGCATGTTATGAATCCTAGAATGTAGGAATTAGCTTGTGTACGAATGTCCTACTATGAAATTTCCCTATATGGGTGTAAAGTGTCAAGTTCAAAATGGAATCATATTTGAATTTGGGAAGAAGATGACCGATCATTGTCTCCCTATGGCCGACCATTAATGGAGCTTAGAACACTTTGGTCTAGCCTTAGCAAGTGGACCAAACCCTAGTAGGTCCAAGTCAGAATGTAGCACTCTCAAGCCCAACCACAATGTGATCCTAAGGCTCGTATCACACCAAAATATACACATTTTGAATCATAGCCTACACTATGATTAGTCAATCCAATGCAGTAATATAGTAGGGAGCTATGGTTGAACTAGAGCCACACTCGACCACACATAGCGAACCCTTAGCGAGCTAAAATTGAACCATAGTCACACTCAACTAACCATAGCCACCCAAGTTCCCAACTATGATATTTTAATTATTTTATTTCAGTTGATGATGTGTTTTATGATGCTACATTTATTTGTCTAATAAATTATTCACCAAATATGCTATTATGATTGAAAACCTTGCTTTATGATTGTTAATCACCTTTCAATGTTTTATCATATCTTTTGATATTCAAATGTTGTAGACTTATGTTGGTCTTGAGATGATATACGAATGAAAATTATGCTATCATGCACTATGCTAGTATTATAATGTGTATGTTGTATGATATAAGTCGACCTTTACATTCTAATCAAATCAAAGGGTTTTCACCTCTTATGTTTTTAGATTCAAATTGGTCATGATGAATGATGTGATTGACGATGGTTTGCTCATGGATGTGTTTTAGGTATTATGGGCCTTTATGTTATCAATTGCTAAATCTAATCAACTTATAGTAACGTTAGTGAGTTGAATGAGCCTAAGACTTGTATGCTTGGGATTATATATTTCCATGGATTTATGCCCTTTTGTGATAAGATGTTAGATGCTTGTGAATTTGATTATGTCTTTTTCCCTTACCATATTTTTTATTACTATGTATTTCCAGTATGATGTTATATTTATTATGTCTTATGGACTTTCTTAGTGTTATATCAATACTTAGTTATTTTGTTTTTGAACATCCACGTAACACCATCAAAGGCCCATGTGGGCAAGACCTACGTGTCCGTTTCAGGAGAGTTATATTTGCCATCTTCATCACTCATTGAACAATGGGTCGACAACCACTACAAGAGTGGTACGAAGAATCACCTCATGGTCGACGGGCATCATGTGTAATCATCATTCGCCGAGTCATCTTTTGTCAGATAGGGTTTGTCGTCGCTTGTAGAAAGGAGTAGAAAATACATGGGGATCTGCTTCATCGTAGTAGGATTTGGGGGTTGGGGCAGTATGGAGGAAGGTGAGCGGACATGGAGGATTAATCTCATTATTAGTAGGATCATGCACCATTAGTCGCTCACTCATTAGGGTCGATAAAGGAAATTTTGATTTGGCTCCGCAAAGAACTTTTCTTAAGGGGAGTGTAAATGGTGGATGGGAAGGATTAGTTAACAGAATAAAAATGTAATAAAAAGTAAAATGTGATAAAAGGAAAAAAACAATGGTCCCACTTGATTCGACGACTCTCCATCATAGTCTGAATGGTCTTGTTGAAGGAGACAACATACCAATTTTACCTTTACTTTTTTTATATACATTATTATCAATCATATCAATTCTAATACCATTCAATAATTTAAGATATCATGATTATGATGTCTCTTATAAATATTGAATTTTATATTTTATTTTAATGCAACATTGTACTTCTTTAATATGTAATATAATATAATATAATATAATATAATATAATATAATATAATATAATATAATACAATATAATATAATATAATTATTTTTAAAATTACATTAAAATATCATATTGTGCTCCAAATATATTATATTTGAAAAAAACCTAAGATAATATGAATATTTTATGAGATTATATATATATATATATACATATATATATATATATATATATATATAT
>LTAE01006229.1:0-25988 GCA_001647135.1 Pontederia paniculata
TATATATATATATATATATATATATTTATATATGGGATGCATAAGTCGGTTAGTGTGTGGATAAGAGAGGAGGTAAAGAAAATAATGTGATTGGTTAGGATTTTGACTTAGCAAATAACAAAGTTAAGCTCTTTGTGTAGGTAACTAGGTTGATTAGGTGAGGATATAGATTGAATATATTACTTATTTAATCATATAAATTAAATTAAGAGTAATTACATTAACTCATTAAGTCTACTTAATCCTTCATTAATTACATTAATCTCAAATGCAAATAGGATAGTATAAACAATCACTTTATCTTAGATTGCCTTAAAAATACTTCACTTGTTTTAGCTCTTAATTAAAATAGTAACTAAGACATATAAAGATACCATAATTAACTCAAACTTGATTTCAACTGAGTTATTAACTCGATTTAAATTTTTAATTATATGAATTGCTTAAGGTGTAACTATTTAGGATATTACATTACTTCTCTGCCATAAGCAAATCATACGATCTTGTCAATGAAAATTGTTAATTCCATATCAAAACTTAAGATAAATATTTGAAATGAGTGTTCTAAAATATCAATATTTTTTTCTTGTTTCAAAACGAATTGGAACTTAAGATTCAAAGTTCTCTAGTTGACTTTGGCATGGAATTAAAGACGATCTTGTCAATGAACATATGTAGTTTGAGTGCTATGCTCCACCCCATTTAATTTTAAATCCTTCCTAAAATATGATTTAAAGACGAAAAACTAGCTAAAAATATAATATTAAAATAAATGCTAAATTAAGTATTACCTTACATATGTTGTTTTGGCAAATCCAACCCTCGTATTCTCTGTAATGGGTTTTAAAAAAAATCTTCATCTTCTATCGATTTTTTACTATGTTTTATAAAACTTCATCTTACATATTACCTTACAAATTTCTATTTATTAACTTTATTTAACTTTAATACTAACCCCATTAATGCTTAATTTGTAATCAATCGGAAAGACAATTTTTTTAAAAATAATTTTATTTATAATCAATTTTAAAATATAACATAACCAACACTTTAAGGAAAATAAAAACTTTAATACTAACCTGTTAATAATTAGTTATTAATAAAAAAGTTGTCTTAAATACTAGTATTTAAAATAGATTTTATTTGATTTTTATGAAACATCCCATTAAACTTTTGCCTTTACTCAATTGATAACTTTTCTCTAATTTTAGTTTCTTCCCCTTTTTCTGGTTTTTCTATTTCCTCTCCACTTTATCTTTATTACTAAATGTCACATTTATTGTCCTTTTTTATTTTTACTTTTGTCCATTTTAAATTTTCATTTTGCCCTCTCCTTTCTTCATTCTATATATTGACATTTTCTGTTTCTTATATTTACCTTTTTTTATTTTCACTCTTCTCATTTATTATATATATTGACATTTTTCCTTGTGTTTACTTCCTTCCATTGTTATTGTAAAATCTAAAATAACAAGCAGAAGAGTGAATTGATGTACTCAAATTTCTTTTCTAACCATCTAGACTGACAAGTGATCAATAATTTGCACATCTCTTTCTCTTTACTGCTTTTCGGGTTGTTTTTCTTTAATTGCGTGCAGTGATAGACCTTTTCTTTAATTCAACTCTCCAACCTTTGGGTGTTTATTTTTATTTTTTAAACTTTTAATTTTCAACCTGATTTTTAGTCGGTTCGCCGGAGTAAATTTTCTCGGAGGTCAGACATCATTTCCAATTTTTATATCAAACTGAAGCGACTCACAAAACTCGTTTGTGATTGATCCAGTCCAATTTTAGTGATATCGCTTAAAATTATTAGCTAACTTTAGTTAACAAAAATATCATTATATTTTGAGTCATATTGTATATAAGTGTGTACTCATTTTTCTCTCCAATAAATATGACAGGTTGATTGATAACGAAGATGAATTAGTAAAATATACGAAGTTTGAGTTTTGAAAGTATGGGAATCTAAAGTTGGAACAGTATATAGATATTATCATAAAAGAAAAATAATAATAAAAGGTAACATATTATAACAAAATTAAAGAAAAGTACGATGGATATTTTAAAAAGCTGTGTAATCATTAATGAGAAAGGTGACTTGTGAAGTATCACAGACTGCCAAAAACAAAAAACAAGTAAAAGAAACAAAAAAATGGAAATGACAGTAAATTTAAATGTATAATAAGAATATCCTATCTTAACATAATATAATTGAAATATTTAGAAATGAAAGAAAATATTGGAAATCACTGTGGAAGATTTTTTAGAAAAATAATCAAAGTTCTCGACTCAAAAAGATCCTCTCTTTCTCTCTCATTCGGCGGCTGTTCCCGTCCGCCTTCGTACGGTTCAACACAACTATCATTCATGCAGTCATATCTCTACATATCCCATCATAATTACTTTTATAACTAGATCACGTGTTGTAACTGTTGTTGTTGGACTTTTGAGTTTTTCCTTTGCACGGCAACGCCAAGCTATACGTGCAACCCCAACGTCCTTATATTTTATGGCCTAGTTTGGGATCGGAACCTGGGGTGGAATCTGGGTCTGGTTCCACCGAGTTCTGACAAACGCGAACTTCACGCCAGAACCCGAAATGGAATCCGGATATTAGAACCCGGGTCACGTGACCCGGGTTCTGGTGGCTCAGGTTCCTGCTTGCAGCAGGAACTCGGCGATTTCACTCTGGTGCCCTTTTTTTTTCTTCCTTTTTTTTTCACTTGACGTGACAGTTCTTTTTTTGCTTTGAACTTTTTTTTCTTTTCATTTATTTCTCCTCCTACTATCTTTTTTCTTTTTAAATTTCTTTTAACTTTTCTTTTTCATTTAAAATATTAACATTTAATCTTAAGTGTTAAATTTTAATTTTTAGTGTAAGTTTAATAAAATATTTTATATAATATCTTAATAATAAATGTTAAATTTTAATCATAAACTAATAAAATTAAATGTTATTAATTTTATTTTAAAAGTTAATGATACTAACATTAATGTATATGTACTTTACTTTAAATTTATTACGGTACATTTATTACGTATAAAATTAAAAGTTAATAATATTTACGTTATTTAATTTTAAATTAAAATTAGTAAATTATTTTAAATATTATATTATAATTTTATACTAAGTTAATAATATAATAGTTAAAACTTAATGATATATACGTTATTAACTTTTAAAATTAATAACGTTTAATTTTATTAGTTTACTGTTAATGTATAAAATTATTAACATTATTAAGATTGTTAATATTTATTAATATTATTAATGTTTATTAAGATGATTATTTTTTTAAAACTATTACCTCGATATCTTCTAATTAAAATTATTAACGTTTATTTTAAATGTCATATATTAATTCTATACTAAGTTAATAATATAATTTTTAAATATTTTATAATACTAAGAATAACAGAAAATATTTTTTTATATCTCAAATTAATATTATTATTTTTATTTTTAATTAATTTATTTATCTAAAAGATAATTCTATATTTTTGGATTCTTACAGAATTCATCCAAACACCCCCTAGAACTTAACATCATTAGTTCCAGTTAGAACTAATTTATCAAATCAATCTATTCACTGAAATCCGAAGAACCTCCAGATTCTTATCCAAACACAACCTATAAGATCCTCATCTCTCTCTCTCTCTATTCAAGATTCAACAGTAAGCACACCGAGCAGCCCCTGCACGCCATGGATTTCCTCGTACTTCTCTTTTCCACTCTCTTCCTCTCCTACCTCATCTATCACCTCGTGCTCAAGACCGGCGACTGGCCGGTTTTGGACAACCTAATACTAAAATATTATTTAATTTAACTTCACAATACCAAAATATTAAAATATTATCAATACTAAATTATTTTTTAGCTTTACCAATTTTGCAAGAATCATGAACTTCACACGTAAGTGATTTAATTTAACTATATATCAATACTAAAAAAATATTTTCATATTATTTGATTAGAAAAATATTTCTCAATTATTTATTAGTCTTTTTCACGTGAATATGGACATGAAGAAGAAATTCCTTTGTCGAAGATGTAAATTCAAGTTTCATCGCAATGGATAATTTTAAATTAATCATTTTATTTAGTTCAAATATTTTATAGTGTAGATTATCTTTTAGAGTATTATTTTATGAATATTTGATATTCACCGACAAATAAATGTATCTCAAATTGATATAATAGTTTTTATTATTACTCTAATTGATATTTTTAATTTAGAAAATGAAAATTTTGTATAGCATATAATTTAGAATGTTTTTAAATTATGTGTTTAATGATAATTACAATAGCATCCTTATGTAAACAATATGTTAACAACGTGTTATTACATTTGAAATTATTTATATATATAAAATAATAGTATCCTTATGCTAATGACACATTAAATAATATTCTTATATTAGGGACACTTGATAATGACATATTAAATAACATCCTTACACTTCAGTCGCTTGAAGGTGACATTGAATAACGTCTTTAAGTTTTATCCTTATGATAGCAACACTTGCCAAGAACGCAAGTAAATTATCCTTATGTTATCGACACTTGTTAGCAATGCAAATTTGCATCTTAATATTAGCGACGCTTATTAGGAACATTTTTAGAGGTGTCCTTATGTTAGTGACACTTATTTATGACATAGTTAAAGGTGTCCTTGCATTATGGATACTTACTAACGACACATATAAATGTGTGTCTTTATATTAACAATATATAATAATGACACATGTAATTGCATCCTTAAATTATGAACGCTTAATAAAGGCGCATTTTATAGTGAGTCAATATTACACTAGATAATGACGCATTTATCAGCGTCCTTAAATTATTTTGAAACACCAAGTAATGGGACACTTTTAACAGCGTCAGTGAATATGTTAAAGACGCGATACTTGCATCTTTAGTGAAGTAAATCTTTTCACCTCTCGGATCATAGAGGCCATGTGCTTTGCAGCCGTCCTCGATGCCAAGATACACCATCGCTTGACTTCGATCGTTGAGTTTTTTTGGGTATGGTGTTGTCACCTTCACATGAGCAGTGCAGCCAAACATCTTCAGATGAGCGAGATGTGTCTTTCTACTAGCCCAAACTTCACATGGTGTGCACCCTCCTAGCGCCTTTGTAGGCAAATGGTTCAATAATTCCCCGTGCTACATGGCTTGAACCCAAAACTTGCTAGAGACATGTATGCTCTTGAGGCCCATCGCTATTATGATTCGATTTCTTCGCTCCACCACGTCGTTCTATTGTGGGGTGTTGCAGTCAAGTGCCTTTCTATGCCAGCCTCCTCGCATAACTTGGTGAACTCAGTACAGAGGAACTCACTGCCCCGATCAGTCCTTAAAGTCTTTATTCGATAGCCACTAGTGTTCTTAACCCAATGCTTGAATTCTTGAACACCATGCATGCTTGGTCCTTTGACTTGATTACGTACATCCATATCCATCGAGAATAATCATCCACAATGAGCATGAAATAACTATTTCTAGCTAGTATTGTTGGAGTAATTAGCCCGCAGAGATCAACATGCAGTAATTCGAGCGGCTCCTTCACTCGATAATTTTCTAATGCTGGCAACAACTGCCTTTTCTACTTTGCAATCAAGCATTCTTGACACAACCTATTTGGATGCGTGATAGGTGGCACTTCCACCACCATCTTCTCCTCCGTCATCACCTTCATGGAATGGAAGTTGACATGTCCAAGTCGAGCATGCCACAACCATGTTGGATCAGAAATATTTGCAAGCAAACAAACAGGTTCACAACTTTGTGTCATCGCTTTGTAAAGGCAATTGGGAGAGCTTCTGGACTTGAAAAGTAACCTACCACTAAGCTCATAAACCAAAAGATATTCTCCCAACATGATAATCTTGCTGCCTTATCGACCAATTGCCTACAACTAATAATATATATTATTGCACAAAGCGAGGACGTAGTATACCTCGGTAAGTAGCCATTGTTTTCCTCCCTTAAAATGAAGCAACACCGATCCTTTTCCTTTGATATGCACAGTGGAGTCGTCATGATCTTTACCTGACCTTGAATGGACTCATTCAGGTCATGGAACTTTTTTCTCTCATCCGTCATGTGGTTGCTTGCCCTATTGACGAAATACCAAACATTGATGGTGTTGTTGTCATCATTCCTACTTGGCAATCACAGTTCTATCTTTTCTTCATTTAATAATACAAGGTTGGGCATCTCAACGCTTGCTCAAAACAAGAGTGTGGGCTCCTCCTCCTCAACACGCGAGAAATTTTCCTCCTGGATGTGTCCCTTGCTCTTGCACTCCGATGCATAATGGGCCACCTTGTTGATATTGAAGCACTTGATGTGACACTTGTCACGATCGCCCCTAGTGCGTCCTCCGCTGCGTCCACATCCTTCTTGTCCGTAGTTCTTGCTCTCTACAAAGGCAGTGTTCCTCCCCTTGTAGCTTGATGCTAGATCGCTACCTCTATTCCTTTGTCGTGCTTGCCACTTTGCCTGAGTGACCAGGAGTTGGCCATCGTCGTTGCCGCCGGGTGCATGTAGGCGCGCACGCTCCTAAAAGATCTTCACGCACTCAATCGCTTCCTCGAACAACATGGTCTCGAGGTCCTAGAATTGCTCGATGTTGGTGATATCGGGTAAAACGATTCATTGCGGTGTTGAGCAACTTCTTCACCAACTTTGCAATATCACCGATCTGCCCTCATGGTTGGTATATCTCATCGACATACCACTTATTTGCTTACATATTCATCCATCTTCTCCCCATCATTCGTTCTCAATGCATCAAATTCGTCCTTCAATGTTGTTCGACGTGTTGTTCTGACACGAGCTACATCGATGAATCTCGTCTAAAAGTAGTCCCAAAGCTCCTTGGCAATCTTTTTCTGCGAACCTGTAGTAAGATATCTTCAGACAACATTTGGAGAAGGTACGCCCTTGCCATCTTATCCTTCTTCGGGTCCACAACCGCGTTGTCTCTGGTTGTATAGCCTCCTAAACTTCTGGGCACCCATCAGCGTCTCCACCTTGATCATCCAGATAGTATAATTTGTGGTTGTCGGTTGTGGATAGTTGGTCGAGACAATTCCGCCATCTCTCGCTGCCACAACCTGAAGAACAAGTGTCATCGCTACTCTAATACCAGGTGTAAGTTAAAACTATTCTTGAAGATGAAGATAAAAATAAAGGAGGAGAAGAAATTCTTAGAATTATTTTATTCATCAAGCAAAAAAGAATTTTAAATATAAAAATTTCATGCTGATAAAGAAAACTCTAACTAATTACTAATAGAAGAAATTTCTACAAATTTAAATTTAAAATAGCACTTTATTTATTCCATAATTTGTTAAATTTATTGCTAAAAATAGTTAAATTAAGATTAACACTAACATTTTAACACATCTCTTTGATGTTCATTTACTTTTTTGATTACTTTTTTTATCCTCAGCTTTGTCTCCTCTTCTGGTGGCCCGACATCCTACGATCGCCAAGTTGTTTTTTTTTTCTTGTATCAGAAGGGAGTAGTTTTGAGGTAGAAAGAAAAAAAAAACACAAGTGAAAGAGAAAGGAAAGAGAGAGGATTAATAATTAAATAATTGATAATTATTTTTTTGGTAATTTTAAATTTGAAAGTAGTTCTGTTTATTTTATTTGATTGATGATTTTTTTTTGTCAGATGTTACAACTTCTCTCTGTCTCTGCCACCTATAATTTCTTCGCTCGGCGGCTGTTCCCGTGCGGCTCTCGCTTGGACACCTCAACTAATCATGCACGCAGTTATATGTCAACAAATCCCATCATAGTTACTTTTATAACTAGGTCGCGTATTGGTGGTGGACTTTGGACTTTTTCTTTTTGGGTGGATAACAAGGCCGAAGGCCCTACTTTGGACTTTTTTCCCTTTGCATGAGTTCAACGCCAAGAATACGCGCAAGGTTGCAACCCCAACGCTCTTATAAGACCCTCATCCTCTCTCTCTATCTCTCAGGACAATAAGCGCAGTCCCTGCACAGGCCATGGATTTCCTCGTACTTCTCCTTTCCACCCTCTTCCTCTCCTACCTCATCTACCACCTCCTGCTCAAGCCTAAGACCGGCGGCCGCCTGCAGCTTCCCCCGAGGCCCCGCGGCTGGCCGGTTCTGGGCAACCTCCCACAGCTTGGCTCCAAGCCCCACCACACCATGCACGCGCTCTCCAAGTCCTACGGCCCCCTCTTCTCCCTCCGCTTCGGCTGCGTCGACGTCGTCGTCGCATCCTCCGCCGCCATGGCCGCCGAGTTCCTCCGCACGCACGACGCCTACTTCAAGTCGCGTCCTCCGCCGCCGTGGCCGCCGAGTTCCTCCGCACGCACGACGCCTACTTCAGCGACCGACCACCCAACTCCAACGCCGAACACATAGCCTACAACTACCAGCACCTCGTGTTCGCGCCCTACGGCCCCCGCTGGCGCATGCTGCGTAAGCTCTGCAACGTGCACCTCTTCGGCAGCAAGGCGCTCGAGGGCCTGCGGCTGGTGCGGGAGAGCGAGGTCGCGGCCCTGGCCCGCGAGCTGGCCTTGCAGGGGCGCTCCGGCCCCGTGAACCTCGGGGAGGCCGTGAACGTTTGCGTCACGAACGCGCTCTCGCGTGCTGCCATCGGACGGAGGGTGTTCGACGCCGACAGCCGCGCCGCGTCCGCGGAGTTCAAGGAGATGGTGTTGGAGCTCATGCGGCTGGTCGGGGTGTTCAACGTCGGGGACTTCGTGCCGTGGCTCAAGTGGCTGGACCCGCAGGGCGTGGTGGCGCGCATGAAGAAGTTACACCGCCGGTACGACGAGTTCTTCGACCAGATCATGGCGGAGCACCGGCGAGCGGCGGCGATGGGTGGACAGGAAGAAGGGGAAGGAAGGGACATCCTGAGCGTTCTGATTGGGCTAAAGGAGAGAGCGGACGAGGACGGCAGCGTCGATGGCGCTAAGCTCACCGACGTGGGGATCAAAGCACTGTTACTGGTGAGCTTACTTAATCAACTCTTTCTTTTTGGGGGTAAATAATTAAGTTTTTGTTAAATATTATCGAAGAATATATTAATTTTTGGGGATAAAGGAATAATTTTTTTAAAGCAATCAAAAGATAATGAAACATAAAAAATGATGTCAATGACCATTATTGACACTTGTCAATTGCCATAAAAAAAAGGTGGACTACATATTTAGTATCTCATCTTTACATGAGTTCTCAAATTAGTACCTTAACTTTATTTTGTAACTGACTGATGGCCCAACTATATAATTATTTTAAAATTAATTTCCTTTGTATATTATAATATATTTTTGTCAATATGGCAACTACATCATGTATTTAATGAATAATTTATTAAGATCATAATCAAATCAGCTGAAATATAAATTAATATCTCTAAGTTAAAAGGATTATATACATAAAAATAATAAAACTAGATGTCGAAAATAAACTTTGTTACATAAATATTTTTTTTAAGTTAGAATGATTTTCTTATGTGTGATTGATGTGTCTATCACAAAAAAATATTTGTGAAAAAATGATGTGATTGCCATATTATCAAAAAACAGTTATAATATATAAATAAAATTAATTGTGAAAAAAAATTAGTTGAGGGAACGATTATTTACAAAATAAAATTTTACAAAAAATCATTGATAAATTATTAATTAAAATACATAATATGGTTGTCACATCAATTAAAAATATTATAATATGCAAATATAATTAAAACACGTGGTTGCTACTCAGATATAAAAACACTCAAATTTAAAAAAAAGATTTATATAATAAAGTGTATTTTTTACATTGTTTATTTTTTTATGTTTGTAATCCTTTTAAATTAGAAGTATTAATTTATATTTCAGCTAATTTAGTTATGATCTTAATAAATTATTCAATTAAATATATGATGTGATTGCCACATCAACAAAAATATATTAGGAGACCAATTCTAAAATGATTATATAGTTGGAGTATCAATTAGTTATAAAATGAAGTTAGGGTACTAACTTGAAATCTTATGCAAAGATGGGGTACCAAATTTAAAAATTATCCTTTGTTTTCGTTCTTAAATATTTACTAAGTAAAAAATAATGGCTTAGCAAATTTAATTTCTAAAAAATCGTAGCACTCTAAATATAAAAACTAATACATAATTAATGTCAATATTCTGCAGAGCTTAAACTAAAATTATCGCACTTTAACTCATGTCCTTTATTTTGAAAAGATAATCAAATCTTTCAAGCTTGTATATTGTCTCATCAAACAATTATATAATTTATTCGTCTTATTAATATGGAAAAAATAAAGATGAGTCTTTTTTAGTTACTGTGTTCTTTTCCAACGTTTTCTCATACAACAATCTTGTAACAAATTAGGCGACGATTAATTTTCACCACTGCCTTGTCTTCTTTTTTTTTCCTTATATTTTTTAAATAATATTAATTCTGTTATTATATTGGCCTTTTTTCTTCTTATAATTGTTTTGAAGTTACTATATTGTCTAGGAGTGAATGAAGCTTGGTTCCGTCTGAATCTTTTGATTAAAAAGAATCGTTCGGTACATTTTGGATATATTTTTAGTTCGAAAAGAATATTTTAAACCTATCCAGAAAGAATATAATATCGTTTTTTCGGATCGTACTTTAGTAAATAATATTTAGAAAAATTAGATACAAAATAAATTCCAATATAAAAGACATATAATATCATAACTAAATTAACACCTCTATTTATCTACATTAAATACGAATTCCGTCATGTAACAGATAAAAATTATTACATAATGAAAAAATAATATATTGGTAATAAAGAAAGATGACTCATGATAAAAATGAGAGACTTAAAGATGAAAAAAAGGCTCCTCATACTGCTACTATTCTTTTCAATTATGACCCCAGTTTTAGTGGATCTATTTTAGATTCTTAAAAAAATTACTCTAAAATGTTATCGGAATTTAATTTTTTTTTGTACCATTTTTTTTGAACCTTATAATGTCATCTTCCTTTTTTTTTCTTATTCTTTTCGCATAGGATTTATTCACGGCAGGAACGGATACTACTTCGAGCACAGTGGAGTGGGCAATGTCGGAGCTCATCAGCAACCCCGACCTCTTGAGGCGAGCACAGGCTGAGCTCGACGCGGTGGTCGGCCAAGAACGTCTGGTGTCGGAGGCCGACCTCGGCAGCCTCCCCCTCATGCAGGCCATCGTCAAGGAGACATTCCGGCTGCACCCGGCCGCGCCGCTCTCCATCCCCCGGATGGCGTCCGAGGCCCGAGAGGTGTGCGGCTACCACGTCCCCCGTGGCGCCACGCTTCTCGTCAACATCTGGGCCATCACCCGAGACCCAGCGACATGGCCCGACCCCCTCAGCTTCAGCCCTGAGCGCTTCCTCCCAATAGGATTTATTCACGGCAGGAACGGATACTACTTCGAGCACAGTGGAGTGGGCAATGTCGGAGCTCATCAGCAACCCCGACCTCTTGAGGCGAGCACAGGCTGAGCTCGACGCGGTGGTCGGCCAAGAACGTCTGGTGTCGGAGGCCGACCTCGGCAGCCTCCCCCTCATGCAGGCCATCGTCAAGGAGACGTTCCGGCTGCACCCGGCCGCGCCGCTCTCCATCCCCCGGATGGCGTCCGAGGCCCGAGAGGTGTGCGGCTACCACGTCCCCCGTGGCGCCACGCTTCTCGTCAACATCTGGGCCATCACCCGAGACCCAGCGACATGGCCCGACCCCCTCAGCTTCAGCCCTGAGCGCTTCCTCCCCGGCGGCTCGCACCCGAACGTCGAGGTCACGGGGAACGACTTTGAGGTCATTCCCTTCGGCGCCGGCAGGAGGATCTGCGCGGGGATGAGCCTGGGCCTCCGAATGGTGCAGCTACTAACTGCCACCCTCGTGCATGCGTTCGACTGGGTGCTGCCTGAGGGCCAACTGCCGGAGAAGATCGACATGGAGGAGGCCTACGGGATCACCCTGCAGCGGGTCACGCCGTTGATGGTGCGCCCCGTCCCCAGGCTCGCACCAGCAGCCTACCAGCACTAGGTTCAGTAGTGGCCATCACTACGTGATATATTAAATATTCTTAGTAGTTTCCTTTGCCGTGTACTACGTACTACATAATATTTGTGTGTGATTAAATAAAGTTATTTTTTAAATTAAGATCTAAATAAAAAATTAACAGAAAAATAATCATAACTTAATATAGAATATATGAACATTTTGAACATGATTAGTTATTATAGACGTTAAAGGTTGATCCAACCCAGTATATATTATAGTACAGTATGATAAAAATAACATCCATATGATATATTCAATTATTTGATTGAGATAATGTTAACGTATTATATTTGGTAACACAATTATATATGTTAAAATACTTTTATATTTTGTAAAATATTTTTTAAAAAATAAATTGATATCTTCATTTAATTCTATATCCAAACGGGGGCGTTTTAATCCAAGTCCTAATTCTTTTCTTGGGTAAAAATTAAATTAGAATCAAGAAGACCATATTCTGACACAAATTCGATTATACTCGTCCTTGCTTATGATATTTGGTCATTTTCATGTGTGCCACACCCATAAAATAGATATATGTCAAAAAATGAAGAAAACAAACTTATATTTAGTTGAGATATATTTATTTTTAAATATCTCGAAGTACTAAACTGTTAATTAGGGCCTATAATTTCTTTACTCACAAGTTTGCCTTGAGTAATTATTATTTAAATAATTGTGTAGTTGCATATTTGCTTGTATGAATATTGGTCGATCGTGTTTGGTTATTTTTCCGAGAGAGATCATGCACAAAAGAAGACACATAAAATTTATGAGATTACTCTTAATTAAGCTATGTTCTTGAACGATAATAGAAATATTATTTAATGAGAGAATTATAATAAATCAGGTCGTCTCTTAACACCGATCAAATAGGATATAATGAGAGAATTATAATTATTTAATGAGAGAATTATTTAATGAGGGAGTTTATCCATGCGTTGTGTTAGTAGAATATATGAATTTATCTCAAATAGGATTTTCAAATAGACATGAGAAAGTAAGACACCGATCACAAAAATATCAAATTTTATCTCAAAAATAGAATAATAATAACTCGATAACATCTTAACATTAATCTTGGGGAGTTACTGAATTTGGACACGTGCACTATAAGAATAATAGATCTTAGAGATAGAATAATGTGTTGATAGACCGTCACTGAATTATTTAGCGATGGTATAGTGACGATCTAGCGACAATTAAAAAGCGTCGTTAAATCTTAGTAGCTATTGACGATTGTTTTTTACCGTCGCTACGACGTTCGTAAGTTGTTTCTTAAACAACGTAAATCTATCATTAAAATATTGTTATTTTTCCTATTTTTTTAGAATAATGGTGGCAGTTCATCGCTAAATCGTTACTAAAGCATCGCTACACTATCGCTAAACTATTATTAGTTCGTTGATAATTCATCACTAATTATCGAACAAAGTCGTTTGTTGGCGACATGTCACTACATAGTCACAAATTATTGAACTAGTTTTATTTTTTTTCAAAAAATTTTCGCTAATCTGTCTCTAGATTGTCGTTAGTCCATCGCAAATTATGAATCAGGGAAAAAATTAATTATTATGTGCATAAAACTTTACATACAATACATATTATCATCACATCCAATACGTAATCATCCATGCACATCACAATAAATAATAAAATTTAAAAGTCAATAAAAGTACTCGCATCATAATACAAGTTTCAAAGTATGTCGAGTTTATAATACAACAAAGTTTAATCGTCAAACATTAACAATCTAATCATTAGACGGCGGAGTAGATCAATCGAGAATCAAACTCTCCCACAAGCTCCCTCAACTCATTCAATAGTGGCCTAACTCTATCATCCACGACCTTTTCCACAAGCTCCTTCAACTCATAGTCATAGAAGCGAGTGCGATGGCCGAACTGCACGAATGACCATCGACAGAAGAAGCACTCAATTGCAAACTCAATCTACCTAACACACGAAGTCATCCCTCTTTAGTAACTTGTAACTTATTTTCATACATCATTATCAACTTTTGGGTATTCATCAACATTATCCGTATACTTTTCTGTCAAAAGCAAATCATACGACTCTTGTCAATGAAAATAATTAATACCATACCAAAAGTTTAAGGAGAAATATTTGAAATGAGTGTTACAAAAATATATTGCAATATATTTTGCTTGTTCCGAGACGAATTAGTTGGTCTTATTATTCGTGTAAACTTCTTTCTACGCATTTTTAAAGTCAATTTTCTGCCACTTGACAACTCGTGCATCAATCACAAATCACATATTAGACAATTTAATTGAAATATTTTTATGATAAGAATTAAAATTATGAAAATTTAAACAAAAAATATCATTTTTCATTTATGCCCTATGAACCCAATAGAGTCTCCGTAATGACGTGTTGCATATGGCTTAGACAATCTAACTTTTTCTAGTTGTTGACTTTCTTGATATTTTGATGATGTGTTGTATGAAAAATGATAGGTGATGGAAACATAAACATCTAATTAAAATATCACTTATCAAATTTTACTAAGAGAAGATCAAACTTCTTTTGAAATATGTGAAGCAGACTTGTCCTTCGCTTCAAGAATGATAGGTGATGGAAATATCTTTTTTCATTTACGCTCTATAAACCCAATGGAGACTCTGCAATGATGCGCCACATCCAACTTAGACAATCTATTATTTTTTTTCTAGTTGTTGACTTTCTTGATATTTTGGTGATGCGTTGTATGCAAAATGATAAGTAAGTTGGCTTTGTTGTGTTCCTTAATTATTAGAGATTGATGGTATATATATGGCTAACTCATAACCAAAATGCAACGCCCCCAAAACGCGACACTCATGGGCTTGGCCCATGAGGGCTTGTCGACGACACACATGGACATTGGGCATGTATTGCAAGACATGATAACTAATAAACGACATTGCAGTGGAAGACATAAACATCATAAGCCCATGAGGGCTTGTCGACGAATATTGCAAGACATGATAACTAATAAACGACATTGCAGCGGAAGACATAAACATAATATCATAATAATAATAAGTCAAGGCAGCAGAAACATATATAAATTCATATAACATCTCGCCACATATGGGCATAAATCCATGGCCAAACATAAGGTCCATAACATGAGTCTTAGGCTCATTCGACTCGAGATATAATATAATATTAAAGTTCATTAGACATGACACTAATGACTTAAAAGACCTATAAGACCTAGATACGACCATGTGCAAATTAAAGCCGCCATGAGCACACCGCCACCAAGCACTTCATGCATCTTCGTCTGCATGGATCCAGAAACAGGAGAGGTGGAAACCCTTCGATTAGAGTATAAAAAGGTCGACATTTATCATGCAACATATATATATATATATATCATAACATAACATCATCATGATCATGAGTATAAACTTGGAAACCACTTTAGGTAACATAAGCATATGACCTTTGCATGACTTGGGCATGACATTGAACATTCATACATGAAACATTACATACATGAAGCATAAATGATACTAAGCATTTTTTGTTCATGATCATCATCTTTGTACATTCACATCTTTACATATTAGCCATATGACCCAATTGAGTTCTCTTTGACTCACATCATCATCATCTTAAACATTTTGATCATAAGGCTAATTATTATCTTTACATGAAGAGTCTCGGGTAACATTGGCACACATCATACGGCTAGCTAGGACAACCCTTCTCTGGGGGTCCATATTGGGAAGCACACCCCACTACTACTAGTGAGGAGACATCACTTCTCGGGAAGCGCCTTCGGCTACTTCCACCATCTCCAATGTGCCTCGATTAATCCATCATGTCATCTTCTTTTCAATACATCAAGCATAGCAATCAATCTTGTGATTTTAACTAATTATGTATTTGCATGCATCTCGATGTCTAGATGTGTCACAAGCATCAAACATGGTTTGCTACCTTACAAGAGCATAAAACATAGCATACAATTGATTTGATCAAGCATTAGGAAAATAAAATCACATTAAGCAATTATTAGATAAGGTTTATATAGCTTAAATATGTCTTTTAAGTCATCGCAGCCCGTGAGGAGCCCATCACAGTCGTGAGACCTAGTGTCACGGGCCGTTACATCTCATCGTGTCATGGCCCGTGATATTCCATCATGGTCGTGACCAAAATGGTCGGTCTATCATGGTCTTCCTTTGTCACGGCCCGTGACTACTCAATCACGGCCGTGACCGAAGCGATCTTTCGTGACTTCGCGTCATGACCCAGGTTTCACGACCCGTGAGGACTTCATGGCCCGCAATATCTCCTTCACGGCCCATGATATCACATCAAGGCCATGACCTAAACGGTCTCATGACTTCGTGTCACGATCCAGGTTTCATGGCCCGTGAGGACCTCTCACGGTCGTAATAACTCCATCATGGCCCGTGATATCATATCACTACCCGTGATGTTTGTCCTCGAACTCGTTCTCATCCCATTTCAGTCCCAAATTCAACCATTTCATACACATGAACCTATCATTCTCAAGGAAGTTCATATATTAGTGAAAGGTTATGTTCTAGGGTCCTTGACATTTCAATTTGGGCATTAAAAGCATCAAATGAAATGCACTTGGGGTCAAGTTACAACCTAGGGTTCACATATATGGTTAGGGTCCATCATATACCAAATTCATGACTCTCATATTTAAAGCATGTAGAATTCATACAAGGGTTTTACAGGCATGTTGGAGACATAATATTCATTATATAATTCATAGGGCACTCAATTATACATGATAACAGGGATTTTGTTATGCATAAAAGATAAGGTCCATAGAAGCTTATTGTTCTTCATCCTAAGGTTCATAGTTCATCAAAATAAGAAATCTAGAGCTACATGACATGATCTTAAAAGGGACATAAGAGCTATTCAATAATCTAATAGACACATATTATTCATTTCATGATCCTTAGCACACTAGTCCATAGAAAGGAGACATTTAGGAATATGAACAACTAGAGAGCATAATAGATCATGGCATTTTTCCTAGTATTCATGGCGTGCTAAATTACACATACGACATACCCTTGAGTCACATATAAGATAGGGTTTCCATCTAGGATTCTTATGCACATTCTAGGGTTCTTCACCTATCTTTTTCATGAATCTAGGTTTCAAAGCATGGTAAGACATAAGAGGAATAATAAAAGTAAATAAATAAAATGTTAGAGATATGATATTCATAATAGGACCCATAACACACTTCAAATAATAGGAGGAGGACATTGAGATATATGAACAAACACCTTATATGCAACATTACTAATATGCCATCCCATCATCTCAAGTTCTAAGAACATGGTGTTCTTATACTCCTCAAATCCATTGAATGAGGTAGAGGATGAGAGATTGAATCCCCTTTACATATACATTTATATAGGGACATAAATAGGTAAACAACTAGGTTAGGATTACCACCTAGAGTTTCTATCATACATTTTAGGTTCTTACAAGCATCTAGGGTTCATCATTTATCATGTACATGGTTCTAGGGTATCAAAATAAGAAGACTCATATAAAAGGATCTATAACTAACTTGACAACATACTAAAGATATGACATTTGCAATATGAGTTCAAGCATACTTGAATGATAAGAAAGAACATTTAGGCATATCAACAAACACATTATATGCAACATTCCTAATGTCATCACCATCATTTCTACCATATAAGAAAGGGCTTCTTATAATTCTCAAACTAATGAGGTGAGAAATGAGGGATTGGATTCCCTCTACATACCTTGGCAAGAATCCTAAAACCCTAGTTCTTCTTCTTCTTTTCTAGCTTCTTCTTCTTCTTTGGCATATTGTTCTTCTTCCTCTTTAGTGCTTAGGTCTTCCTTCTTCCTCACGTGGTGTGTTCTCCTCTTGCTCTTGTGCCACTTGCCCTCCTTCAAATCCCTTTTGAGTTGCAACAATGGTGGAGAGCTCCCTTAAAACCCTAGCTTTTGAGGTGTTATGGAGAGAAGGGAAAAGAGAGAGAATGTGGAGGGGAGGAATGAGGAAATGGGGCTGGTTTAACCCTTTTATACTTAAGGTTCCACCCATTTAAATGGGTTCTTGGGCTTTTAAGTGTACATGGGCCTCTTTGATTAATTGGGGTTTTTTTATAAACTTTTGGGGGTTTACTTTCTACCCACCTTAAAATAAAATTCATCCTCGAATTTGCATAACTATAAATTAAACACTCGTCCAAAAATGTGTAGAAACCTATAATTCACCTTATCTTCATGTTCCCAAGTAGACCCTTTCCCTCGTTAATGCTTCCATACCACTTTAAAGATTGATGCTATTTGGTTATGATTATACTTTCACAACATTCGACTCTTCAAATATTATCTCTTTGTCACCATCTTGGCAATATCTCCTAAGCATTGACATGTGGCCCACATCGTGTATCCTTGCATGTGGAGGTGGTAATGCTAACGTATATGTTGCTTTCCTTACTTGCTTAAGGCTTTTCCAGAAGGTCCATCATATCCTAAGTTCAACTTGTCTTTCTTTCTAAAATGCATTATTCACACCCGATAGAGTTTCTCGGATGATTACATGGGTTCCTTAGATGCTCCTACCAATATTTTCTTTTCTCTAGATGATCTAGGTATCGTGATTCGATTACCAATCTACACTTAAGATTTCATCATAGCTGATATTGGGTTTGGCGACCAAATAAATAGTAAAATTTAACCCTTTGACCCGGATAGATATATTTGGTACCATTTCCCTAGCTAGCACACTAACCATAGGAGTGGTTACTCCTGAAAGACTACATATTTCTAGGTTTCACTTCAAACATGTAAGAGAAAATTGTAGAAATATGGGGCTAGTTACTCCTGAAAGACAATAAATATTTCTAGGTTTCACTTCAAACATGTTAGAGAAAATTGTATAAATATGGGGCTCTGAAGTCCAAAGAAACTTTTGCATATTGTCCCTTAACAAAAAGCATACCTTGGACGACTTCGTTGAACTAAAGGGTCTCCTCCGCGTGCATGTTGTAAGCCCTTCTCATAATCTTTTGAGGTGAGTAGCTTTGTTTGCCCTTCCCTTGGTCCTTGAAGTCAGGTCTTCTTTTCGAGCAATCCTTGATATGGTGTCCTTCTTTGCCACATTGGATGACTACACCCGCACTTAAACGACATTCTCCTCCATAAAGTCTTCCACATTGCTTGCAAGCGCCTCTATTCCTTTGAGGTTTTTCCTTCTAGTAGGGTGATTTGTTGTAGGACGTCTCGGTCCACTCGTTCCCTCCTTGCTCCTTGGATTTCTTTGGAGCTTTTCCTTTTGAATATTTTATCTCACCCTCAAGCTTGCTTTCTCAATATGATGCCACTTATATAGCATCATTCATGGTCTTGGGAGCTTCACACATAACCCTAATCCTTAACTCCGCATTGAGTCCCTTCATCAATCGATTCACTCTCACACTCTCGGTCTTCACAAGAGTACAATATTTTTCAAGTTGAAAGTACTTTATCGAGTAGTCATACAATCTCGTTTCACCTTGCTCGAGGTTAAGGAACTCTTCTTGCTTTTGATCTTTCATACTTTGTGAATTGTATTGCTCTTCAAACCCTAACACGAACTCTTTCCATGAAAGATCCCCTCGGTCACCATACTTAGTTCTAATGGTTGTCTCCCACCAATGCTTTGCTTTTCCCATCAAGCGATGAGTAGCATACTCCAACTTATCCTCCTCTGAACATATCATCAATGATAAAACACCATTTATGGTGTTCAACCATACCTCGGCTTCCTCTAGATCTTCAATTCCGATGAACATGGGCGGATCATGACTTAGAAACTCCTTCATATTCAAATGACGTAATCTTTCATCACTTTTCATAACACAATTTTCTTTTGCCAAACTTTTATCAAGGCCTTGTGTTTCGTTAGGCACTTCTTTCTCCATAGCATCACTTAGATTCATCTACAATAAGGCATAACACATAATTTAGATCGTTAACAATTCATGATACACCTAATGTCTTACCATAATATACTTACACTACTTAGCGGTTGCTCATGACCTTTACACATGGACTTATACAACTTAAACTTAGGCACTTGAACTTAGACAACTAAGAGCCAACCATAGGCTCTAATACCTAATTGTAATGCCCCCAAAATGCAACACACGTGGGCTTGGCCCACGAGGGCTTATCGACGACGCTACATGGACATTGAGCACATATTGCAAGACATGATAACTAATAAACGACATTGCAGCGGAAGACATAACCATAATATCATAATAACAATAACTCAAGACAGCAGAAACATATATAAATCCATATAACATCTACCCACATATGGGAATAAATCCATGACCAAACATAAGACCCATAACATCAATCTTAGACTCATTCGACTCGAGACATAACATAATATTAAAGTTCATTAGAATTGACACTAATGACTTAAAAGCCCTATAATACCAAGATACGACCATGTGCAAATTAAAGTCTCCATAAGCACACCACCACCAAGCACTTCATGCATTTTCGTCTGCATGAATCCAGAAACAGGGGGGTGGAAACCCCCCTGTTAGAGTATGTAAAGGTCGGGATCTATCATGCAACATATATATGTCATAACCTAACATCATCATGATCATAAGTATAAACTTGGAGCATAAATCATTTTAGGCAACATAAGCATATGACCTTTGCATGAATTGGGCATGACATTGAACATTCATACATGAAATGTTACATACATGAAGCATTACATACATGAAGCATAAATGATACTAAGCATTTTCTGTTCATGATCATCATCTTTGTACATTCAAATCTTTATATATTAGTCATATGACCCACTTGAGTTTTCTTTGACTCACATCATCATCATCTTAAACATTTTGATCCTAAGGCCAATTATTATATTTACATGAAGAGTCTCGGATAACATTGGCACACATCTTACGACTAGCTAGGCCAACCCTTCTCTGGGGTCCATATTGGGAAGCACACCCCACTACTACTAGTGAGGAGACATCACTTCCCGGGAAGCGCCTTCGGCTACTTCCCTCATCTCCAATGCGCCTCGACTAATTCATCATGTCATCTTCTTTTCAATACATCAAGCATAGCAATCAATCTTGTGATTTTAACCTAATTACGTCTTTGCATGCATCTCGATGTCTAGAAAGTGTCACAAGCATCAAACATGGTTTGCTACCTTACAAGAGCATAAAACATAGCATACAATTGATTTGATCAAGCATTAGGAAAATAAAATCACAGTAATCAATTATTAAATAAGGTTTATATAGCTTAAATATGTCTTATAAGTCATCACGGCCCGTGAGGAGTCCATGACAATCGTGAGACCTAGTGTCACGGGCCGCTACATCGTATCACGGCCTGTGACCCTCACTGTCATGGCTCGTGATACACCATCACGACCGTGACTGAGGTGGTGCATCACGATCTCATCGTGTCACGGCCCGTGATATTCCATCATGGCCGGGACCAAAACGGTTGGTCTATCATGGTCTTCCCGTGTCACAACCCGTGAATATTCAATACGGCCGTGACCGAAGCGATCTTTCATGACCGCGTCACGACCCAGATTTCACGACTCGCGAGGACTTTTCACAGCCCGTAATATCTCCTTCACGGCCCGTGATATCACACCACGACTATGACCTAAATGGTCTCGTGATATCGTGTCACGACCCGAGTTTCACGGCCCGTGAGGACTTCTCACGGCCCATAATAACTCAATCACGACCCGTGATATCACATCACGACCCGTGATATTTGTCCTGGAACCCGTTCTCACCCTATTTCAATCCCAAATTCAACTATTTTATACACATGAACCTATCATTCTCAAGGAAGTTCATATATGAGTGAATGGTTATGTTCTACGGTCCTTGACATCTCAATTTGGGACTAAAAGCATCAAATGAAATGCAATTGGGTTCAAGTTACAACCTAGTGGAACACATATATGGTTAGGGTCCATCATATACCAAATTCATGACTCTCATATTTAAAGCATGTAGAATTCATACAAGGATTTTGCAGGCATGTTGGAGACATAATATTCATCATATAATTCATAGGGCACTCAATTAAACATGATAATAGGGATTTTGTTAAGCATAAAAGGTAAGGTCCATAGAAGATTAATGTTCTTCATCCTAAGGTTCATAGTTCATCAAAATAAGAAATTTATAGCTACATGGCATGATCTTAAAAGGGACATAAGAGCTATTCAATAATCTAATAGATACATATCATTCATTTCATGATCCTTAGCACACTAGTCCATAGAAAGGAGACATTTAGGAATATGAACAACTAGAGAGCATAATAGATCATGGCATTTGTTCTAGTATTTATGGCATGCTAAATTACACATACGACATATCCTTGAGTCACATATAAGATAGGGTTTCTATCTAGGATTCTTATGCACATTCTAGGGTTCTTCACCTATCTTTTTCATGAATCTAGGTTTCAAAGCACGGTAAGACATAAGAGGAATAATAAAAATAACTAAATAACATGTTAGAGATATGATATTCATAATAGGACCCATGACACACTTCAAATAATAGGAGAACATTGAGATATATGAACAAACACCTTACATGCAACATTCCTAACATGCCATCCCATCATATCAAGTTCTAAGAACATGGTGTTCTTATACTCCTTAAATCCATTGAATGAAGTAGAGGAAGTGGGATTGAATCCCCTTTACATACACAATATAAACATAGGGACATAAATAGGTAAACAACTAGGTTAGGATTATCACTTAGGGTTTCTATCATACATTTTAGGTTCTTACATGCATCGAGGGTTCATCATTTATCAAGTACATGGTTCTAGGGTTTCAAAATAACAAGACTCGTATAAAGGGATCATATAACTAACTTTACAACATACTAAAGATATGACATTTGTAATTTGAGTTCAAGCATATTTCAATAATAAGAAAGAACATTTAGGCATATCAACAAACACATTATATGCAATATTCCTATTGCCATCACCATCATTTCTACCATATAAGAAAGGGCTTCTTATAATCCTCAAACTAATGAGATGAGAAATGAGGAATCGGATTCCCTCTACATACCTTGGCAAGGATCCTAAAACTCTAGTTGTTCTTCTTCTTCCCTAGCTTCTTCTTCCTCTTTAGTGCTTAGGTCTTCCTTCTTCCTCACTTGGTGTGTTCTCCTCTTGCTCTTGTGCCTCATGCCCTCTTTCAAATCCCTTTTGAGTTGCAACAATGGTGGAGAGTTCCCTCAAAAACCCTAGCTTTTGAAGTGTTATGGAGAGAAGGGAGAAAGAGAGAGAATGTGGAGGGGAAAAATGAGAAAATGGGGCTGGTTTAACCCTTTTATATTTAGGGTTCACCCATTTAAGTGGGTTCTTGGGCTTTTAAGTGTACATGAGCCTCTTTGATTAATTGTGGCTTTTCTATAAACTTTTTGGGGTTTACACAAAAAATCATTATTTTAAACTTTTAACTGAAATTTGTAGAGTAATGCATAGAAAAGGAATTAACCATTTACCTAATTGCAAAAATCCTAGAATTCCTATTATGTTGATATTGAATTAAGGATTTAGTTGTGCATGCCTTCCTTCTATTTTTCGAACATAAGAGGTGCTAGGTGTTGAATCTAGGATCACGAGATTGTTTTGGTGATCACAAATTTGTGAGGAAACTTAGTTTGTACTAATGAACCTTTGTTTGATCTATGAAAGACATAATTTTTATGTTCAGTAGGTGATAGGTTGACCAAGGTTGAAGAATCGACGACCTATGCACATAGAAGGCATAAAAGAAAAATCCTAAGTGTGTAACGGTCGTCCAGAGGATGTGAATTGATCGGCCGATGTGAAGAACAAAGATTGAAGAAATGAAGCCAAGTACTGAGCGGTCGAAGAACTAAACAGTACAAGGTTGAAGAACGGGCGCTCCAAGGAGAAGTGGATGCCTTATGATGAAGATTAGCCGATGATGATATGGCTAAGGAAGGAACGATCGTTCGAAGTTCAATAGTGGACGACGGAAGAGCTAAAGATGAAGACATAGATCGTCCAAGAGTTTTAGAGTGAAGACAATGGATGACCGGAAGATTGTCAATGTTGGAGCGGACGTCCGTAGGCTCATGAGTTAAAACAACGGATGACCAANTGAAGAACAAAGATTGAAGAAATGAAGCCAAGTACTGAGCGGTCGAAGAACTAAACAGTACAAGGTTGAAGAACGGGCGCTCCAAGGAGAAGTGGATGCCTTATGATGAAGATTAGCCGATGATGATATGGCTAAGGAAGGAACGATCGTTCGAAGTTCAATAGTGGACGACGGAAGAGCTAAAGATGAAGACATAGATCGTCCAAGAGTTTTAGAGTGAAGACAATGGATGACCGGAAGATTGTCAATGTTGGAGCGGACGTCCGTAGGCTCATGAGTTAAAACAACGGATGACCAAAGTAATGATA
This sequence comes from Pontederia paniculata, assembly GCA_001647135.1. Lineage (NCBI taxonomy): Eukaryota > Viridiplantae > Streptophyta > Magnoliopsida > Commelinales > Pontederiaceae > Pontederia > Pontederia paniculata. The sequence continues at coordinate 24,607 of LTAE01006229.1, forward strand.
AAAGAATGAAAGGTCGATCGATGGTGGAAAGCGGATGACCGACAAATTTCAGATGAAGACAAAGGTCGTCTGAGAGTCTTGGTGTGAAGACAAGTAGACGACCAAAAGAATGTATGGTCTGAGTCAAAATGATGAGCGAGTGTCCGAAGGATCAATGGACAACCGATGAGGAGACAAAGGTCGTCCGAGATCTGAAGAGACAAAGCAACGATCGACCAATCCATCTGACTGTAGAAGGAAATGACGTCCAAAGAATCTGATAGTTATCAAAGGACGTCCGAAGAATGTCAAAAGAATGAAAGGACGTCTGAGGATCTCAGTGGAAAATGAGCAGACGACCGAAGTAATGAGTAAAGAGATAGCGGACGTCCGAGGATCTTAGTGAAGAATGAGCGGACGCCCGAAATACTCAGAGAATAATAAAAGGACATCTGAGGGATTCAGAGAGAATCAGCGGACGACCAAATAAGTGTCGAAGAAATTGGCACAAGTCAAGTTGGGCAACCGAAGATGAAGAGCGGACGACCGAAGTATCTTGACAAAGGACTTCAACTAAAGAAATGGACGTTCGAGGGATTGGTTTGCAATCAGCGGACGACCAGAGAAGAGTTGAAGAAAATAGCACAAGTCAAGTCGGGCGATCGAAGATAAAGATTGGACGACTGAAGTAGCTTGACAAAGGACTTCAACTTAAGGAAAGGACGTCTGAGAAGATTGGTGTGCAATCAACGAACGACCAGAGAAGAGTTGAAGAAGATAGTACAAGTCAAGTCGAGCGACCGAAGATGAAGAGCGGATGACCGAAGTAGCTTAACAAAAGACTTCAACTAAAGGAAAGGACGTCCAAGAGATTGGTGTACAATCAGTGGACGTCCGGAGAAAAGTTAAAGAAGTTAACACAAGTCAAGATCAGCCGACCAAAGGTTTGGTAGACCGAAGGAGCTTGACTAAGGAACAAAGGCTTAAGGCTCTGAATTGCGGACGTCCGAAGGCAAACAACGGACGACCGGAGCACAGGACGGAAGTTAAAATGAAGACTTCACTAGAGCAGCGATCGACCAATGCAGAGGAAGCGGACGACCGAGGGGTAGGCGAAGATTGTACTTGCATTAACGGCTAGTTTTCTAAGAGACAAATTAGGTAATTTGTGCAGAGTATAAATTGTAATCCCAAGAGTCTTGGGAAGTAACTTTGGTAAATTAGCAATTTGAGAGCTTGAGTGAAAAACCTTAGTTCCTCCTTTTGAGTATTCGAGTGACGAATCCAGAATAGAAGGAAGTGTGTGTTCAAGAGTGAACTTGTAAGATGAAGAAAGGAGAAGAAGAAGTTGTAAGGATCCTTCGCCCTTGAAGAAAGAATTTAGTGATCTTCGGAGGTCTCGA
>LTAE01006230.1:0-21119 GCA_001647135.1 Pontederia paniculata
TGAACTCCGAAGATCTCGTGGGAGAAGATCGGAGCGGGGACGTAGGCCAGGAGTTCGGTCAAACCTCGATAACAAACTTCATGTTTGTTTGTGTGTTTGTGTTTTCTCTCTTTAATCTCTTCTCTGTTTGTTTATATTCGTATATGCTTACTTTCGCTAACATAATACATTAAGATTAAAGCAAAGAGAGTAAAAGTTTTTAATACACCAATTCACCCTCCCCCCCTCTTGGTGCCATCCAGATCCTACACTGTTGTTGCGGTTGCTGGGGTTGGACATATTGTTGTTCATAAGGTCTTCGACGATCATTCATGCGGTGCTCTCTCCCATTATGAGCCATGACCTATCTTCTATCATTCCATCTAGTCCTATCCCGATTTGGTGGACGAAATAACTCCTTTTCCGTTTCGGTTTTTAATCATTCATCGTGCTCCCTCTCTAATTATTATGCTAGTTCAGTGGCATCTTCCAAAGTCTTGGAGTTCCCACCCATGACCTTGGCCCTTAGGCCAGAGTGTAACCTATTGACAAATATCTTCATTCTGGATTTTTCATTTTTGTCTAAGGTACAATATTTTCGAGCCATAGGATCTTGATCAGGTACCTTTCTATCGACATATCATCTTGCTTTAGTTGTAAAAAAATACGCCTGCATTCGATCCCTTGAATATTGAGGTAAGTAAGGTGCTTAGAAAGCTTCCTTAAAGTCCTCCCAGGTGACAACGTCGTATTCTGCAAATTGTATACCCTTTGTGGCTTTCCACCAGTCCTTAGCATCACTCGTGAGACGCTCAACGACGTATGTGATCTTTCGTCTTTCACCACACAACATCTCTAAGAAAACCTCTTTCATCTTCTCTATCCACGTCTCAACTTTCTCAAAGTCTTCAGTCCCCTCAAACTATGGTGGTTGCAGCTTTAGGACCTCTCAATGGTATCCCGCGAATCCTCTCGTTGATGTTCCCTTCAAGCAGTCCTCATCGGACTATTTAGGAACTCATTGTGATCCTCAACTGATGGGATGACATATACTCTGTGCTATCTTATGTTGGTGCAAGGGGCTCTGCAGCACCAACTCGTCTATTGAGAGAACATCATGAAGGCATCTACATATGTAGCAAGTGCACAATCCCAATTAGGAAAGATGTCTATACTATAGCTTAACCCTTACCTAATGGAACGATAATAGTTCATGATGCTTACATGTGGACCATTACATACTTAGAGACAATTAAGAAGTATCTCTCATTAGGCTATGATACATAACATAAAATATCCCAAAAGCATACCTCGCCACCTAGTAAAATGCTCTCTTGGGGACAAACACGTTTACTTCTTTTGACTTTACTTTGATCAATCGAACAATCAATATCACAGACATGTTATATGGAAGCCAACATTTTAAACTAAAGAAAGAAAAGTCTATTACATAAATTCGAGGAAAAAGACTAAAAAATTCAAATAAAAGACATCAATTAATTATAGTTCTTTATTCTTTGCTACATGATCATCATGACTCAACCAGGACCTATTGGCCATCACGAACATCATCATCACCTACATCATTGACATATATTTAGATTTTGGATTACCTGCAGAATTGAATTAGCAAGGGATAAAATCTTTCATGGGTTGTGATATGTAAAGATCATATATAAAGTTCTCAGTATGTAAAAGAATATAATTTGAAATTATGTCTATCAGTGCTATCAATAATGAGGGGTCCCAACGAATTTGTTCATTATATTAATACCTTAAACTTCACATTGTCCCTTAACATTTTCTTTCATTACCATAGTCCTTTGATGACTTGAATATCAATTGCATTTTAACATGTGATGTCCATAATAATCTTTGTTCAATATATTCAATCCCCTTAGAAATATACCATTTTACTTATTTTCTATTTATTTTGCCTTACATTAACAATCATTAGAATAAATAATGAGCCTTTAATTTTCATTGGCATCGATGCCTTATGACTAGTTAGGCCATGAGGTTTCTCTCTGGCCCAAATAAACTCCATAAATAATAGCCCTCAAAGAAACTAACAATTATATCACATTTGAGGTTCTGTGTGAACAATAGGAATAAATCTCTTAATTCACCTGAGATCATCCTCTTTATACATTAATTCAATCGCAATTAATTATATTGTTTAATTCCTATCATTAGTTGAGCTAAGTTATAATTTATAGACAACTGAACCTATACGTTCATCAAATCATATCCGACCAATCAATATAATCATATCATATACATACATAGATGCAAACCAAATCAAAAGGGGCGTCTTGTTAAGGAACATGGCTCATGTCAAAGGACGACATGACCAGTGTTGCCTTTCGACCGCGGGTTGTGCTCATGGTTCGAACGCGAGTTGTGTTCCATCGAACATAGTTTGGGTTCCCGATAGTGTGGTTCATTTTAGGGTTAGGTTTCTTTTGTCGGGTTGGCCGAAGGAACACAGCCTGCCTCATAAAAACACGCAGACTGCGTCCTAGCATTACCCTCGTTCTGTTAAAGGAACACATATTGTGTTGCATGAAAAGGTTCATGCCTCGGAAATTTGTTGCTATTAATTTTAAATATAACTTGCGAGCCAAAAGATTATAAGTTCTTTAGAACAGTAATAAATTCGACGAGAGGATAATTATTCTGACATAAACTTATATTAATTGTTATTCTATTGCGTATAGAGAGTCTTAATTAGGATCCTAGTTACATACCTTTCCGCGAGAGCGTTATCTTCTATTTTTTCCTCGTTCTTAGTTGTCCTCCTCGTCCCTCCTTCGTTAAAGACTGTCTTCTCCTTCCTCCATGGGTTGTTGATCTATGTCAGACTCTCCTAGTGCAAATCACAAGTATGAAGGCTAAAAGGAGAAAGATCTTAAAAGGGAGAGAAACGATTCTTACCTCAAAATCACTAGAGAGAGAGGAAGGAGGAGAGATGAGAGAATGCTTCAATGGTTGAGAAAGTAATGAGCTTAGGAAGAAAGAACTTATCGGTAGAGGTTTATATAAGGGTAGATTAGGGTTTCAAATAAATTGAGACGCAATTAAATTTGTAATCTTAATTTAATTGTAACTTGAATTCTGACACGTAGACGGCACAAAACGATGTCCTTCTTGGACACAGTCAATTTTCTACTTTTATTTCAGTTTCTCCATGGTCCAGTTGAAACATGACTTGTGTCACTTTTCAACATGGTCCGTGGTTGTCTTGTAGATTGAGGATTCAACTCATTTCGTGTGCCGACTGTAACACAGGCCGCGTCCAAGTTGGACACGGTCATGTTGGGTCAAGGTCTTGTAGAGGTGTTAAAGTCGCTCCCCTCTTCGTGTGAGGAGAGAGCAAGAGTGGCTGCAATAGCAAGAAGGGGCCGACCATAGGCATCAACATCGAGATGATGTTTTCGTGCGTTGTGAACTAACATCACAACCACGCCGAGGTCATAGCCGATGCCTAGGACTCTCGCACAAGGAGAAGCAATTCGCTGAGAGGTCATCTCCAGGCCAAGCTCGGGACCACCATCAGAAATGCCATCGTCATGATGCCTGCCTACTTCAACGACAAGCCACCAAGAACGTCGCACACAATCGTCGGCCTGAATGTTCCACACTTATTTTTATAGAGAGGTAGAGGGCTATGCCTTCCCCCTCTGACAAAGGGCACCAACCCCTTTTCTTATTTATTTTAATTTAATATTATTACTATTATATATATAAGAAGGATTAATGAGGTGGCGGAAAAAGAAAATTATCTAAGTGACATTCACATAATTATTTTAACTTAAAAATTGATGATAGCCGATCAAGATGATCGCACTAATAAAATTTTCTAAGTTCACTGACCAATGGTCATTCGATGAACAAGAGAAAGTTAGAAAACCATTTACCTAATTTAGTAATATACTCTCTTAAGATTGATGTGCGTTGGCAGCGTTGTTAAATTAACCTGCAGACTGATGTTGAGAAGGTCCAAGAGGTTCGCAAAGAATTCTCAACAAATCTCTTAAGCACTATTTGGTTGAAAATAAGATCAAGATTAAAATATTATTCCCAACTTTTCAATCAAACAACTATTTTTAGATTTTGTGTAGAGTAAACTAATCTTGCTTCATGCAAGAATAAACTTACTCCCATTGGATTAAGGGTTAAACAGTAAAAAGGCAGCCAAACGGGCCTTAGAAACCACAAGAATGATCAACGCAGCAAGCAAAGTAGGACTATACAGGTTGAAAACAATATCACATCACAACTACACAAGCTTACAGAACCCACAAACACAATGAAAATTCTAATTAAAGATGTAAATTTGCAATTTAACGTACTCCATGCAAGGACCTGAGTCCGTATACATCTTATATGGACAACAAATCCCATCCCATGCAAACATAAAACTCTCCCCAATGACCACCAAATAGGAGTTACTCAAGCTGTTGATCCATCCAATAACACATACTTTGTGATTGTTTATATACAAACGCCTGCTTGCATATCCTTCATGGGCATCGAGGAGAACATCGAAGCAGAAGCCAAAACACGAAGCTGATAGCTGTCAAATAGGAATGAAACAGTAAGTCACTCTTTGGATATTCCAGGGAAATCTTCTCTGTTTTGAACTAATGTTCAGGCATCAAAAGTTACAAATCGACTGTTATAACTATCGATGGGTTTAAGAAACCGTTAAAAGTGTCAGTTGCTGAAACCACAGGTTTCGGGTTGAGTAACCCCAAAGTTCCATATGCCAAAATGTTCCCAAACTGAAAGATAAGCCAATCAACTATTCAAATATAGTGAACAAATAGTATTTCCTGAACTAATGTTTCTCTCTTCATATTTCCCAATCATCCCTCCGGAACTCAGACTAGTCAAAAGCCACTATAAAATTAGCCCTTACTCTTACCTCTTAGGGTCTCTGTTGGTTCAACAATTATTAAAGAGAATATAGATGGTAACGAAGAACAAGAGAAATTAGAGAAAAGAAATGAAAGAGAATGAGTCAGAAAAAAATAATCTTGTTCGTTGATATAACTAAAAGGAAAGAAAAGAAATGATTATTCTATTTGGATCTAATATATCCTTACAAATGTATTTATATATTTAATTATGCCTAGTTAAAATTGAAAATATATTTTAAATATATCTTTTCCCTTTACACTTTATTTTGACGTTGAAAGAAAAATGAACTATTGAAGAGGAATGGAAGTGAATGGAGATATTTCCCTTCCTTCGCCTCCATTAAAAATACAATTGAACGAGGTTACCTTCTTTTTCTTCACTCGACCAAACATACCCTTTAAAATAGGATTGGAGATGCATTGGAAGTCCGTGGAAAAATCAGGTGTTCTATGGAAAATGAAACAAATCAAACAAAAGAACATGTGCAATGTCAAAACAATGGAAATTTCGCCATCAAGCATCACATCAAGTGAGTCGCATATATAACATCAATTATCATTGTTTCCACCTTGGTACATCAAGTGAGTCACATATATAACCATCAATTATATGATGCAGAATACCATCATATAATATCACTACCTTCCAATGACTGATTAATTAATGACTAATAAGCATTAAATTTATAATAAGATAGCAGATAAATAGTGAATGCAGCAGAGAAACTTTATATCATCATGCAAGGTATCACCTTTCATAGAGAAGGCAATCATCCATCTTACACTGCATTAATTCCTGCCGAGTGGAAGTGATCTACAGGTGAAAGTCTCCTTGAGGTCTGATTTCTTGGAAGAAGTAAAGATAGATGCATACACTTCCTTTGTTGCCTTCGCAGGAACAATATCTAGCGCTTTGAACCTTTTCCCACCTCCATCCTTCTTCCCGTTCTCCAAGATCCTAACTTTCTCATCAACCGCATGCTTCGTACCACTCAAAGAGGCGCCCACCTTCTTCTCCTTCTTTTCCTTCGGTTTTCCCCTCTCCTCCATCATCCTCTCCCTCAGTGCCGCGACCTCCTCTGCCGTTCCATTGATGACAAGCTTATCAGAGTCTGTGAATTCTCTGTGGCATACCAAGCAAGCTGAGGACTTGACTTCTTTCAGCGCCTTCGTGCTCAGAACGTGCCCGCAGTTGCGAATTGCAAGAAACCCATACTTCCCGTTGAACTCAAGACCGGTGACCGGGCACTGGAACTTGGTCTCCGAACTGGCGGCGTCTGGGATCGCATCCAGATGAATGGGAATCATGTCCTTGAGTCCCCTGATGTGCCCGAACTCCTTAGGGATCTTCTTGTGGATCAGCGCCTCGACGAGGGCCTCCTTGTTGAAGAGGTTGCCCAAGCGGTCGAGGACGACGGGTGCCACGAGCGGTTCGCTGGAAAGCGCGCAGGTCGTCCACTTGGACAGACGAGTCTCGTTGGGGTCGGCCTTGTCGGGCTTCTTGGTGGCATACATTTTGAGGTAGCAGTCGCGGGACTCGGCACCCGTGGCGCCGCCATCGCCTCCGCCGCCTCGGAGGCGGAGGCGAAGGGAGACGGAGGATCCAGCGGCGGCAACGGTGGAGGATTCCGGCAACGGACGGCCGGCGGCCGTGAAGTAGAAGGAATCGAGGGGTAGCGTTAGGGATTGGGGGAGGACGGCGAGCTTGAGGTGGCGTATGGTGAGATCGGGGGTTAGGGTTAGGGTTAGGTATCGGGAAGGGAGGCCGAGGTCGGGGAATTGGACGCGGAGTTCAAGCTTTTCCATTGGGGATGTAAGATTTGGGAACGGAGACGACGAATTGGGTGCTAAGAATTATTTGTTAGGGATTTAAGACGGCAAAAGAAGAAGAAAACAACGATTCCGAGTCGCGTTTGGTCCGAGACTCGGAGAGAAGGCGGTGACTTGGGTTGGTTAATGGACATGTTCGTAGGCTTTGGCGGGCTGCTAATGGGCTCAAAACAACGAATGAAGCCCATGGTTTATGGCAATACACGAAGTTTCTTTTAATTTACGTTTTTTTGGTGTACTTTTGCTTCATTTTTATCATTTATCAAAAGAAAAAATACATTGATTTTTTTCCAATGTGAAGTAGGACATCAGATGTTCAATGACTGTGAGAAATCCTATTTGAAATATCTAGTGCTAAGATGTAAATCTTTTCTATAAAAAACAGTTTTTCAAGTCTTCATCAAGAATTTATACACTTTTTTTACTGGAAATTGAATAGGAATATCAGTGATGTGTTTAGATGGAAACCAAATGGAGAAAAAGGAAATGAACAGGAAAAAAAGGTGAATGGAAGAATTAAGATAACCTTTTTAGTTTGAATTAATTTTAAAAAAATTAACATTCAAATATTTCTATATTTTTTTTATTAAAATATTATGTTACCAATAACAACTGCACTATTTTATTGGTAAGAAGTGTTATATTGTGTGCCACCGATGCGTAAATGTAATGGGAAGTTCTAGGAGTTGTTAGTGTATGAAGTTAGTCATTTTTTTTGTAAAAAAATATAAATAGTTATCTTTTGAATAAAAAAATATACCGGGCAGAAGGGGTTTTCCGCTCTTCCTTCCCAATTCATATTGTTCTGAAAAATTCTTGTATCTTGTATTGATATGTGTTCAAGTAACTAAAGGAGAAAAATTAATTCAAATTCTTAACATGATATTAGAGCTGCATTATGAGCTGGTATTCTTTAGTTATCTACTTTGCTCTTTTATATATCTGTTCATGCATTCAATTTGATTCTATTAATTGGATTTCTTGGAAACGATCAATTTTCTTTGAGTTGGTTTGATTTGAGAGATGGGTCTAAAATCATCTTGTTCCATATCAATTTCATGACATCCAATCAATTTCGATAAATGTTTATTCGGTTTTGATCGGTCCTTTGAGCCCTTCGTTCCTTAATGCATCGAATAATCCATAGACAGTTATTACTCCCCATCTTTTAGTAAATTCAAGCAATTATTCAATGTTGAGCAGCTCTTTTTACAATGCTTTATTGGGAAATGACAAGCATGAATTTTCTTATGAGAGTTGTTTGATGAATTCTGCTCTTGTTATTATCTGATACTACTACTGTTTCTAAAAATATGTTGAACCTCAACATACACAAAAATGCACATACTTTTTGGAAAGAGTTGAAAAATAGGTTCAAGAAAGTTAACGGTACTAGAGTTTATTCTCTACATAGTCAAGTGTATATGTTGTCTTAAGGTGCAATATTTGTGGTAGATTATTTTACTAAATTGAAGTTTTCTATAGGAAGGCATTGAGACAATCACTTCCCTTTCAAATCCGAATATACAAAAGGATTGAATTCAAGTTATTTATAACAGATAAGCTTTATAAATTTCTAACATAATTGAATGAGCCTTTTCGTATTGCTAGATCTCAAATCCTGATGATGAATGCAAATCCAACTCTAAACCATACTTTACGATAATTGATGAGGAGCAAAGAAGCAATTCTATAACTAGCAAAGCATTGTTTGATCAGGTGGCATTTCTTGACTCAAAGAAGTATCTACCTATCAAATAATAAAAGAGATATCAATGTTAGATGTGAGCATTGTCATAAGACAGAATATAATTCCCAACAAACCAGGGGATTAAAAATAATAAATTAAAGGTCCAATAGGATGCGGGCAGTGTTGCACCCAACAACCGAAATCAGACTGAATTGACAAAGAAAAATTCAACACGGACTGTGTCTAAGTAGGACACAGGTTGTTTTGCTCTCAGGACACGGTGGATAAAAATAAAAACTAAAAAAAGGAACGTATCCATGTGGGACACGGACCATGTTGCCTTCGCAGGATAAAGTTTTGACACACCAAACCCCAACGTGGGATGTGTTCAAATTGAACACGGGTCGTATTGTGCTCACTAGATTTTCAACTTTAAGATGAGAATGAATATTCTATTAGATTAATTTCAGAATAAAATAAAATAATAGAGATTAAATTGTGTTGGACTTGAATTATACCCTTAAAACCTCTATCTAGAGATGAGACCTTCGTTATTTCTCTCCCAAGCCTCAGCCACCAGAAAGTCATCTCTCTCTCTCTCTCTCTCTCTCTCTCTCTCTCTCTCTCTCTCTGAGGACTAGAAGAGGAGGAAGCATACCGTAGGAGAAGGAGGAACGAGAAATGAGAAGAAAAAAACTAATGACATTTAAGTATGTAATTAGAATGATCAAATATAGAATTTATCATATTAATAAAATGGTCAGAAGGAACTATATGAAATTTAATTATGAATTCGGATTCTACATGATAGTATAGTTAGTGTAATTATGCATTAATTATTAATTTACTCAAATACATGAGGGGATCAAATCAGACGGCTGAACATGGGTCGTGTCTTGACAGACTCGTTTCGCGTTTGCTCATAGGAACAACTGCGATTGTCAAACGTAGGTCGTGTCCCGTGAAACACCATGGAGCAAGCAAACACGGGTTGCGTCACCCTTTGATGTGGACCGTATCTGAGGCAACAACATCGTGGAGCCACCATATCGAAGATAGAACAAGGAAAACATCACACCTTGATGCAGGTTGTGTTACTCAACAGTGTCAGAGCAAAAGATGGAGGATAACCAACTCCCAAGAAATGGGTTGTGTGCTTCCAAGATGCGGATCGTGTTTTCGAGACGGCGACACACGCGAACCATAACCCTAAAAATGGGCCATGTCACCTAGACGCGAACCAAGTCACTTGAATAAGTTCGGATGTGAACCAAAATGCAGCTCGTATTGCCCTAATGCGGGCCGTGCCATGAGTAAATACGAATCAAATTGCATTGAACACTGAACCACATGATCGACATAGACCGTGTTCGAGATCGACATGGGCCATTGTCGATGAACATGTGATTGAAGCTTGAAAAACAGATCGTGTCTGCCATGAATGTGGATTGTGTTTTCCCCTCCAATAAAACCGATAAAGATTATTTATTTTGATCTTATACTTTGAAATATTTATTGTTTTACGATCAATAACCTAGAAAGAAGACATTAGGGTTTAAAGTGAATAGTTACCTGTGATCTGATTTATGCATGAAGGGTATGACTTAGTTCCCAATGAACTGATAACACATACCTCAGACGTGGGATAACTGTGTTCCGGAAGCAATTGTTTATAGATTCTCTTGAGAACAACTGAGATTTACCGGATACCGAAAGACACCAAGGTTAAAACCAATGACCTTCATGACTGGTAAATGCTCATCATTAATTGTGATAATTAAATAACTTAAGACAAGTGCAAAAAAAAACTGATTATGGGTCCTAAATAAAATATTAAATTGGGAAGAACCAATTAAATAAGAAAGAACGATTAATGCAATTGAGGTTCTTACAACTGAATAACTAGTGAATATTGAAAGGAAAGAAGTAAAGAAATGAAAAGGAAAAGAGAAGATAAAGTAAATAAAAGTGTGGCTATTGATATTAATCTTAATTTTTCTTATTATGTCTTTACATATGAGTTTTTCTATTTTTCCTTCACATATTGGGCTTTATTGCTCATGGAAGAATTGTCTCCCTACTTTTGATACTGCAGGCGATGAGCACAACAAATAGGTGATTGCACTAGTTGTGATGCAAGCATTTATGACATGATGACTTGCATATAATTGGAGTCTAGTCTTTTAATTATCTTTTCATTTTGGAACAATGTAACACAATATTTTTATTTAGCTAGATTTATTAAAATAGTTTTATTTTAAAATTATTGCATTTGCATAATGTGTACATTATGTTGACCAGCCTTTTTGACATATATCAAGTCAAAAAAGAATATCGTAGCATCTCCAAGAGAATATGCTACCACTTGGAGAAATGGTCTTTTTGGAGCGTTACACAAAAGAAAACTTAATGTTACAAATTAATTGGATTCTTCCTAAATTTTTTTTCGGTAACTGAAAAAAAGGAAGAATCCAATTTATTTTAAATTCAATAATAAGAAAACAAATTCCTAATGCAGAATAGCACAAGACTGATTCAGAAGTGGCATCCTATCGCTCTGGTGCAAAGAAAGATTAAATTGTGTTTATTAAGGAACAATATCAACAAATTCTGAAGTTGATAAATAAAGAAATAGTTGGTAGTAGTTTAGGAGGAGCAGACAAGTAATTCTTATGATTAGCCTTTAAAAATCATAATGGAAAACTCTCGCTCAATGTTAACAAGGAAATGACTCATCCCCTATTTGTCTTCCCATATAAGAGGGACCTTCATGTGCTCAATTAGCTTGAACTTAGAAGGAAACTTTACTCGTAACAAAGAGTTAGGAAAACTGAATTAGTTCTATACAACATTTCGAAGTAGAAGCTTGGAAAAACTGTTCAATTTTAGAATTCATAGTTGGATTTCTTTCACTTACGTAGGCTAAATTGTAGGGTTTTTTAAAAGTAATTTCTAAAGTTTATGTTAGTCAATCACCCTCTCTCAATGTATCAAATATCTCAAGTTAACCTCAAACCAATAACAGCTTTATATTTATATTCATTATTTTTTTAAAGAAATAACATAAAAATGAAGAAATAAATAAAATAAGGTCAAACTTCAACAAAGGGACGGAGGTCCTCTAATACAACACTTTTTTTATTTTTTTTCGTGTTCTACTTTTTCAGTATAAAAAAATATTTTTAATAAATGAAAAATAAATAATAGCAGAAGATTAAGTTAATATTATTAGCGGTTTGAGGTCAAGGGTGTTTGGCTCCAAACTCTAGTAGAGTTGATTATGTAAGTGGAAATCATTGAAAACTTGGTATAAAATATAAAGTCCAAGGATTCCTTAAAAAACGAATAAGGTAGACAGAAAAAAAAAATATCTAGTATATGTGTGCCATGCAAAACATCACTCTATGAATAATTCATTAATTCACCTGACACTTCGTAGTTATTACTCATTTGTATTGTTTTTATGGATGATGCATGGAGGGGAAGAGCCAAAACACGAGTGCTACTTTTTATGTTATTGATCTAATTTTCTTCAAAAATCATAAGTGTCACGACAACAATATCCTTATGATCGGTGAGTATCCTCAAATCTTGTCTTTAAACTGTTCATGAGGTGCTGCCGCTTTCAATTAATTAATTGCTCGGGAAACATTAATTGTTGCAACATGCATATTTTACTATATCAATTAATTGTTGGATTATTGTGAAGTACTAGCAGCAAAAATATTAACTTTAATAATTTACAAATTCATCTCCTGGCTCTTGTCTTTAGCTCGCATGGTTCATCAAGACAGCAACTACAGATCCAATCATCCAAAAATAAACCATGATCACTATCATCACAATAACATATCAGAAAAAGGAAGCCAGCAAAATGAGTCAAGACATGCATTCGACTCTCCAGTGGCCGTGGAGAAAGAATTATAAATGCATAAGAACTCTCTGATCAGATCAGTTCGAAGGAACATGGTAATACTTCCCCCTGCACATGCATCTGTAAACAATGGGGCAGGACTCGGCAAGAGAGCACTTAAAGCTCACCATGACCCTTCTGCATGGGAAGCAAGGCCCGCATGCATGCGAACAGTCCGGCAAACTCGAACCCGTCGCATAAATTCCTTTCAGGAGGCCATCTTCCGTTATCTCCTGCATCATATAATTAATTATCTCAATCAATCCATTCCCCACATATATGATCCTTGTTCTGTGAGTCTGTGACATATTTACCATGCACATATCAAGCTAAAGCTCAATGCACGTTCAAATAGTTTCGTCTACGTACCTTATGATCTGCAGGAAGACCATGATCCCTTGAGCTTTCTTGATCATGAGTTAACGAAGTATCTGCTGCATGAACCGAAGAGAGTAAGATTGAAGCATGCATATTGGTAAGTCTGATGATAGCATATATATAGAGAGAAGCAAGTTACCTGCAGGCATGGCTCTCAAACCTTCAGTCCTGCTAAATAGTGAAAACACTGCTACACAGACGAGAAATGTTGCAGGAGTGCACTTACACGACCTCATTATTCTTAGCTACTTTTGTTGTTGTATATTAAACTCAATAGTGATCGATCAATAGCTTCAGAAGCTGATGGAGTAGAGAACGGGGCAGAATACCATTATATATATCTAAAGAACCGATGGAAGTGAAGGATGCGAGACAGCGCGAGCAAGGAAGCGACAGACAGTGAGCATGTTGGCTGCAGTGCAATAAGTCGTCCAATGACTCTTAAATGAAATGGTGTCGATGATCCTTGATGTCTGTCACATGATCCTCGGCGCACCACTTGGGATAGGCTCACATGAATAGGGCGCTATGTGCGATCCTTGAACATTATTAAAGCTAGCTGCATGTACAAAGCAATGAACATTAATAATAATAAAATCTTTGATCGATTCAGTGGCAGGGCCTTCATTTATGGGTGTCATCTGAAAAGGACTGTCTGCATGCATGGTGGGTTGAAATTAAGAGGAGGAGAAGTCATGAATGGGGGCATGCAGTTAATGCATATTAAATTCAGAAGCAGTAATTTGAACTTTGAATTGGAGGCATAAGTTTTCCCTCACAAAATTAACTTCTCTTTTTGGGTCATGAGGGTGTGCATGTATGTGTTGTGAAACGTAACCTGCACTGCACTGCACTGCAAGATGAAGACATGCATATGAAATAAAAGTGGAAGGGAGTACTGAGGGGTTCATTGATGAAGGTGGGGAGCATGGAGTGGGGATGGTTTTAGCCTTTTGAATGAAGCTCTGATGACTGGAAGATGATTTAAGGAGGCTTCAGAGGTTGCCTCCCTTGTTGCAGCTTTTCCCTCTTATCGAAGTCTTTGGTGATGGTGGCATGGGCCTCTGTTATTGGCCGGTTCCCTACTCGAAGTTTCTTAATTTGTGGATCAATTAGAAAAACGGATTGATTTGTTTGTTCTAGCAAAAGTGCTGTAAATTTTAAGCTTGTAATTTGTATGCGTATGCTATTTTGCTATCTTTAAGATTTAATTGATTAACAACAATTTTATAAAACCTAAAATTTTCTTTCTTCAATTTCCTATCTTCCCCTACTCTTTTTCTTTCCCCCTCCACCAGTGTGCATCTCCTTGTAGCCCCCGCTCCCTCCACCGTTTGCTGAATATAGTCATGTGTATTTCATGGCCAAATGCACGAGCGGACCTTGGACCTCGAAGGTCATGGATGCAAGCTATTTTTTCAAAAAAAAAAAAATAGTCATGTTTATCTTGAATTATTTTAAACATTATAATTTTGTACTTTTATTCAAATATTGATTTTGTAGTCTTGTTCGTATAAAGAACTCCTCTAACATAGTTTAATATTGTGGTTTCAATTTAATTATCTAATTAATGAAGACTTCACTATATTTTTGCAAGTTATAAAATCATTAAAGAAAAAATTAGTGTTTTGTGAAGTTGAAAGTATATATCCTACGAAAATTACTAATAATTTTAAATAAAACAACGACTTACTTCCCTTTGTCTCCATATTTGATATTTGGAACCAAAATTCACATGCTACACATTTCTTAACCACAATTATTAATTTGATCACCTCAGTTATAATTAGGTCTACGTTGAACATAATGTCGACGACGCTTGTTCTCTTGAATCAACTTTTTATGAGTTTAGATTGTCAAAATGGATTAAAACGACACAAAATATGTTGGTTTCAATTTATTTGGAACCAAAATTCATATTGAAGTATAGAGAGAGGAATGAAAAATTAACAAGCCTTTGGGGACTCTCCATCGGTGCCTTTTCCACTTGATCAATTGTCAAACTTATATGCCAATATGACATTTGCATCCTTCTTTCTCGTTTTAACTCAATTATTTTCGAATCTCATCACATCATCAACATGTTTGATTAATATTCTAATTATAATTCCTTTTGTGAGATAATTAACCAACATATTTTTGTATGGATACAATAGTGATATTCTATCTCAATATATTTTCTTTGAAAACTATTAGCTTCATTATTTATGGAGGTTATCATGGATTAGTTATCATAGTACATCAATAAATGATACTTTAGCTAGATTGAGTCGTAGTTCTATAAGAAAATGACGGAGCCAAACTCCATAAGTGATTGACATATTGCAAATAATGTACTCAATCTCTTATGTGTGTTTGATATCATTGATTCTTACAAAAGAAATGACTACTCTATCACATTATAATAAGGAGCATAATGTGGATTTTCGGTCACTAATATCACCTCTGAAATTCACATCTCAATATCTCACAATCCAAATGTATCGGCTTGGTATATGTCAATATCAATTGTATGGTGTCTTTCAAATATCGTAGAATTCTTTAGTGGCTACAATTGGGCACTTCCCATATTACTTTCATATATGAAAACAACTCAACATGGAAAATACAATTCCAAACATATTCATCTCACAAAACAATCACTATCAATTCCATCACAACTTCTAACAACATGAATCTAGATGATTGAAAATGAGGTCTATGTTTCTTTTTCAGAAAACATCCAATAGAAAAAAAACAACCTTTCATGAAAGTATAGTTGTTGAAACACATTTCTCATATAATAAAGCATAATAAGTTCATGTCTTATTTTGCAGAATTAAAGAAACAACACCCTTGAACTCCTTTCGGATACGAATCGACAGAAATAAAAGCTTCTCAACATTACATGATAACTTAACTATTAAGCAATATTTTCGGCTTTAACACATTTGATGCTACACATTTAGTGGATGTTATTTGACATTCTTCAATGTGACTTACATCATTTTTATACCTTCCTTTGATCCCAAAGCTTTACTTTAGCCATACTTTTATTCTGTCTTAGTAAATGTGTCTCCTGTTACTCAAATCCTATCAATTTATATTTTTAGAATCAAATGATGCTGCTTTGTGCTTTCATTTCAGAGCATTCAGAGAAAAAGAGCATTCACACCCCCGCTGAAAGAGATGTCATAGTCTAGCATATTGACCCGCCAGATGACAAAAGTGCTTAAAAGGACAAAAGATTCATGATAGCTCATTATTGGCGAGGACGAATCAAAAGGAATTAGAAGAAATCAGAAGATACTTTTGGCAAGACCATAAAGGATACATGTCGACACAAGGAGAGGAGGATAAAAGGAGACAATGGAAGACATGACAAATATCTCGAATCACTTTCGGGATCAGCTCTCTATCTCTCATCGGTTCAGACATAGGAGGAGGAAAAGCAGCACCCGCCATTGGAGAAGCCAATTACAGAGAAAGAAGAATGAACATTCCTGAACTTATGTATTTTGATGATGAACATGTGTTGTAACTAAGTAAGACAATCTGGAGTCAATATTAGGGGATGATGGATTAAATTATATTTCGGTTCTAGCTTGTTGAACTATTTGGATTTTCGTTTTATGAACCTATCATTGATTTATGTTTATGAATCATCATTTTCGTGAAGAGTTGTTATTTTTATTGTGATCGGATTTGAACTGACCTGTTGCTTCATATTTCCTTTCTTGTTCATACTCGTTTCCATTGGATGATACGCCTTGAACGAGGGGCATCTGTGGTTTCGAGTGTTCGTGGTGCTCTGATTTCGATGGACATGTTTTGAGTTATTATTCATCATCGAACACTTTCATATTCCATGCATCCACGGGTAACCCGCCTATTCTTTTAGAGTTTAGGATGTTTGGAGGAAGAATCATCCCATCTCATTCACACATGATCCGGTAGTGATCTCCATCGCTAATTTTACAAACGTGATGTATGAGTCGTATGCCGAAAGACTCTCGACACGGTAAAGCTACTAGATTCATCTTAGGTATGATTTTGGGATTCCACCTCACTCTCCAACACTGACCATCTAGGAGAAAAGGATTGAAGTCCCTTGAAAAGGAATCCATGATTCCTCTCTTCATGAGGACCGAACTTAGTATTTAAACTCTGCATAACAATGATGATCCAATTTTACATTTTCAAAATATACTAACATTAGAGTTCCTCACATCCCTGCTGCATTATGAATCTATTTCTTATTATCTTTACTTATTTTGAGAACTCTAAAAATTAGTTAGTTGCAATTTTGTTCTTTAGATCATTCACATCACTCCTCTAAATTAATTAGTTAGATTAGATTATAGTGGTTTACTCTTGATCATTGTTTTAGCTTCCTTGTGGATTCGATACCCTAAGCACTACAATCAATCGTTGTATACTTGCAACATCGTCTTGTTGCCTTAGTTTTATTTTAAATTGATTGTCTATTGTCATTCATTATCTCATATACACACTTCACAACCCTGCTTGCATACATGTACATGAATATGATTTTGATTGAACTCTAGGCACACACATCAATTTTTTGGCGTCGTGGTGGGAAGCAATATTGAACTTTTAGAAAGAAATCACTTAGCTCGTTAACTCCACCATTACCATTGTTTATATAATCATTGGTTTAGTCTAACTTGTGAATATTTCCCTAATAATTTTGTTTATTATTTTTCTTTCTTCTCTTGTTTGTCACTAACTTGGGTGCAACGCATGCCGAGACCTGAAGCCACTAAAGAAGATTACTATTCTGAACCAGAGAGAGTTTAGAAAAAGAAGAAAACAACAAAGACTTGACAAAGAGAAAGCACAATTAATTTCTGATTTGCAATCAAAGTTTTCTGGATTAACAGTTTCTAAATCATCTGCAACAATCAACTTGAATTTTGAATTTGAAACATCAGTCATTCTATAGCTAGAGTACAAAAGTGAAACACCAACGGCTGAAGGACCGATTATTCAAATTAGTTCAAACACACCAGAAGCATTAGAAGCATAAGAGTTTAGGTGACCATGGAAGGAGAATTGACAACTCAAGGCCCTAGATATTTAAAGGATACTTACTCACCTGTGGCTAACAGAGGTGAAGCTCCAAGAATTCCACCCATGGCCAATGCTAACTTTCAACTACAATCTACCTTGGTTACTATGATCTAGCAAGATCAATTTGGAGAATCATCTACTGAAGATCCTATCCAACATTTGGATAACTTCAAAGAAATATGTAGTACTTTGCAGTTCAATAACATCTCTGCTCAAGCCATACATGAGACTTTTTCTTTTTGCATTAAGAGGGAAGGCTAAGTTGTGGTGGAAGGTCTTAAACCTGAAGAGATAGCAAATTGTGACACCTTGGTCTAAAACTTCCTAGTTGAATTCTTTACACCAAGCAAGATAGCTCATATAAGTGATGAGATATACAATTTCAGCCAGTTAGATATAGAAAACCTATACGAAGCATGATAGAGATTTTAGAACATAGTTGCATCTTGCCCTCATCATGGATATAAGAGCTGACAGATGTTGAATCATTTCCATTCAAGCCTGAACTACTCAACTTCTATTGCCCTAAACAATGTAGTAGGTGGAGTGTTCGCTACCACTGACATTGATGAAATCTATAGAATTATTGAGAAATTGACAAAGAATCATCATTATCTCTGACATAAGAGATTCAGAAAACCCATGAAAAAGAAGCCAACCGATGAAGTGGACTCCTTGTCATCCAAAGTAGAAGAGGTTGTGCAAAAAGCCTTGGGAAAGTTGAACTTTACTCCTCAAGTAAACATGGTGCAAACTCCCGAGTCCAAATGTAGTATATGTGGAAACATTGCCCATGCAACTAAGTCTTGCAACCTATTGATACAACAGCAAGAGCCTCATCATGACCAAGTCAATGCTTTTGGGAGCTTTGCATCTAAACATCCTTTTGAGAAGTACGCTCTTGAAATAAAAATCACTCGTTCTTCCCTTATAGAAACAATCACTATCAGAATGTCCCAACTCATAACCCCCCAGTTCACAACAATAATTGGCAACCTAGAATCTCACCAAGACAGTCCCAACAACCACCATTGATGTTACCTGGTCCTAACCCAGAACCTCCTAAGTACAAGCTGAAAGAGATGATACAACATTTGTTGAGGCAACAAGAACATATGAATAACAAGATTGAGCGGTTAGCCACATACAACAAAATGCTAGAGAATCATATAATACTTCAAGCTAATGCTACAACATCACGACCCCACACTTTACCAAGATAGCCAGAGCCAAACCTAAGGGAAAAAGTTCAGGCTATGACTTTAAGAAGTGGGAAGAATTTACCTCCAAGAGAATCAACTGAAGAAACTACTCCTACACCAGATTAGTTTGATGATAAATTGACTCTCAATCAACTTGAGAATGTTGATCAACCTGAACATGTAGTACATAACTCAAAACTAGCTGAAATTGAGAAGTCAACTAGCTGCTAGCAACTTTTACACAAGATTCTACCTTTTCCTCCGAGAATGTTTAAGGCCCAAGAAGAACAACAATTCAACGATTTTATTGAAGTGTTGAAGAAGTTATAAATCAACATACACTTTGTAGAAGCCCTCCAACAAATGCCCGCCTATGTAAAATTCTTAAAGGACATCTTTTCAAAGAAGAGAAGGTTGGACATTGAAGAAATTGTATTCTTAATAAAAATGCCAGTGCAGTAATCCTCAACAAGTTGCCACCAAAATTGAAGGATCCTCGCAGTTTTTATGTACCATGTGAAATTGGCCACTTGCAAGTGAGAAAAGCATTATGTGATCTAAGAGCTAGTTTGAGTGGCATGCCTCCATCTATGTGTGATAAACTCAATGCTAGAGAATTAAAGCCTACATACATGATACTTCAATTAGCGATAGATCGAAACACCCAAGAGGGATTCTTAAATATGTGCCAATCCGGGTTGGAAATTTTTTTGTTCTTGTAGACTTTGTGGTCTTGGGCATGTAGGAAGACTCTAATATTCTTCTAATACTTGGAAGGCCCTTCCTTGCAACTACTGTTGTTGTTATTAACGTGAAAAATGATAGAGTATCTATTGTTATTGACGTGAAAAATGATAAAATATCGTTTCAAATAGGGGAAGACAAGATAGAATTCAATTTATCTCAAATTATAAGGAGACCAACTTGAGAATTGATTTTTGAAAACTATGGCCTTATTGAAGAAGTTGTGCAAGAAGTTTCAGCTGTGACACATATACAAAAGCATGAGCAGACTCAAGAAGACTGTGAAGATCGTATACAACCGACAAACCAAGCAGATCAACAACTACTGAAAAAATGGAGCAAGATAACATGGGCTATAAAATCAATTATCAATCACACCCATTATAATTGGTTGTCACAACCCCATAGAGGCTCAGACAAAGAATCGGTTATAATAACTGAAGCTACTCAACCTCAACCAGTGCCTAAGGTCGAGCTCAAACCTTTTCCACCGATACTGAAGTATGAGTTCCTTGGATCAAATTCCACCTACCCCATCATTGTCAGCTCAACTCTTTCTGAAGATCAGCTCACCAAATTATTAGAAGTAGTCAAAACTCACAAGAAGACTATTGGATACTCAATCGATGACATCAAGAAAATTAGTTCTTCCCTCTGCATGCACAAGATTCTACTTGAAGATGATTATAAGGCAACTAGTGAGGGGCAGAGGAGACTCAATCCCAATCTCAAGGAGGTGGTTAAGAAAAAAGTTTTGAAAATATTTAGTGTCGGACTAATTTATCCAATATCTGATAGCAAGTGGGTTAGTCCAATTCACGTAGTTCCTAAATAGGAAGGAACCATTGTTGTCGAGAATGAGAAAGAATAATTAATACCCAGTCGAGTGACTACGGGATGAAGAATGTGTGTTGACTATCGAAATTTGAACAAGTCTATTAGAAAAGATCACTTTCCACTATCGTTCATTGATCAAAAGCTGGAACATTATACATGACTCAACTTTTAAAAATAGCAGTCAACATTATACATAGTTCAACTTTTAAAGAAAACTAATCAAGTTTTCTCTCATGATCATAGAATGGTTCAATAAAAGGGATTGTGTCAGAAAATGAGTGATGTAACACAATGCAAATACAACAACAACAACAACAACAACAAAGCCTTATCCCACTAGGTGGGGTCGGCTACATGGATCATACGACGCCATTGCGCTCTATCAGTAACCAAATTTTTTGGTATATTATTCGTTAATAGATCTCGTTCTATTAGCTCGTCAAGTGTTCGCTTTGGTCTCCCTCTCCCTCTTTTAATCGGACTCCAGATTGTTTGCTCTACCCTCCTAACTGGCGCATCTAATGGCCTTCTCTGGACATGACCAAACC
>LTAE01006230.1:27447-39876 GCA_001647135.1 Pontederia paniculata
TTCGTGGAAACATAGAGTCTTTGCATACCAAAACATATAGTAATAATCATGTCATCAACCAGCATCAGGAATCCACCACAGCCTAGTTACCTGTGGGATTCAACACAAGAGACGATATTCCATGAGTATAAAATGCTCAGTATGTAAGGCATCAAGTACATAAGATAAGTAATAACCATTATCATAAGTAAGGATATCAAGATGGCATTGAATCAGGCTTTTGTATTGTAATAATTGTCATCATGAAAAAACAACATAATCTAAGCCTGTTGTTAGTATAAAAGTACAGTCATACTCTTCTGGAAGAACATCAGGGGTTCACATCTACCATCTACCCTGGAACAACATCAGGAAAATCATCTTTATCCTGGGACAGCATCAAGAATACATCTACACTGGAACAACATAAAAAAAATAATGTGTTAAGATGACTTTGGGGTAATTTAATTAATGCTCATGAGTCTTCCAGGTATCTCGACTGTCAGTGATGGTGCACTAACCATGACTGATGCCCTAAAAGAGGAGGATGCACGTGAATCCTCTTCGTTGAACAGTGGGAGCAAGCTGAACAACAAAAACTAGACAGTAGTTACGTTGCCCGCTTTATATCATTAACATTGGCGGCTCCAAAGTATAGTCGACATCCTATTTGTGTTATAAATATTGCACCCTTACTTCAATAAGGTCCTTAGATTTCTTTAGAATTTAACCTATCTAAAATCAGAATCAAGATTCAAAATCAAGGATCAGGATTTTTGCCTACTGGGTCGGGGACGAAACCGTGTGATCAGAAAATGGTCTATGTCCTATAGGGTCAACACGGGTCGCGTAAGAGTAACCCGAGATGTGTGGTGTCTAGGGTTTCTGTTGCCGTCGTCGCGCCCGTGTTCGCCTCGCTTGCGTTCTGCGCTGATACCGCGTTGTGTCTGATGGTCGCGTTCGTTCTTCCCGTGTTGCCTGCCATGTTGCTTGGCCGCACCTGTGTCGATCGTGTTGAATCTAAGATCCCGAGATTGTTTTGATGATCATAAATTTGTAAGGGAACTTAGTATGTACTAATAATCTTGTTGAATTGATATTTGAAAGATAGGATTTTTATGTGTCAGTAAGTGATAGGTCGACCGAGGTTGAAGAATGGACAACCTATGCACTGAGAAGACATAAAGGAAGAATCCTAAGTGTGCAGTGGTCGTCCAAAGGATGTGAAGTGGTCGACCTATTTGAAGAATAAAGATTGAAGAAATGTAGTCAAGTACTGAGCAGTCGACCAAAGTTGTTGAGTGGACGACCGAAGACAAGTTAGAGCAGGAAAGGTCATCCGGTGAAGAACAGTAGGAGACCGAAGGTTCTATGTCAACAATACAGAGGTTAAAGAATGGGCGCTCCAAGGAGAAGTGGATGCCCTATGATGAAGTTTAGCCGATGATGAGATGGCTAAGAAAGTGGACGTCCGAAGATGAAGAGCGGATGACCATAGAGCTAGAGATGAAGACAATGGACGACCTAGGGTTTCTGAGTGAAGACAGTGGACGACCAGAAGATTGTCAATGTTGAAAAAGGACGTTCGAAGGCTCATGAGTTGAAGCAGCGGACGACCATAGTAATTATAGAAGGAAGTTCGGTCGACCAAAGGCGGAGTGTGGACGACTGATGGATTTCAAACAAAGACAAAAGCCGTCCGAGAGTCTTAGTGTGAAGACAAGTGGACGTCCAGAAGTTTGTAAGGTCTGAAGTGAAATGGAGAAAGATCGACCGAAGGATTAGCGGACGACCGATGAGGAGAGAAAGGTAGCCCGAGAGCTGAAAAGACAAAGCAGCGATCGACCAGTCCATTTGACTACAGAAGGAAAGGACGTCCAAGGAATCTGACAGTCGTCAGAGGACGTCCGAAGAATGTCAGAAGAAGGAAAGGACGTCTGAGGATCTCAGTGGAAAATGAGCGGACGTCCGAAGAATGTCAAAAGAAGGAAAGGACGTCCGAGGATCTCATTGAAAAATGAGAGGACGTCTGAAGAGTGTCAGAAGAAGGTTTGGTGGACGTTCGAGGATCTCAGTGGATAATGAGAGGACGGCCAAAGTGCTGAGTAAAGAGATAGCGAACATCCGAGGATCTCAGTGAGGAATGAGCAGATGCCCAAAGTACTCAGAGAAGAAAGAGTGGACGTCCGAGAGATTCAAGGAGAATCAGCGGATGACCAAAGAGGTGTCAAAGGTTTTAGAACAAGCCAAGTCGATCGACCGAAGATGAAGAGCGGGCGACCGAAGTATCTTGACAGATGTTTTCAACTCAGGAAGTGGACGTCCGAGAAGATTGGTGTGCAATCAACGGACGACCAGAGAAGAGTTGAAGATGGTACAAGTCAAGTCGGGCGACCGCAGATGAAGAGCGGACGACCGAAGGAGCTTGATAGAAGTCTTCAACTCAGGGAGCGAACGTCCGAGAAGATTGGTGTGCAATTAGCGGACGATCAGAGAAGAGTTGAAGATGGTACAAGTCAAGTCGGGCGACCACAATTGAAGAGCAGACGATCGAAGGAGCTTGACAGATGATTTCAACTAAAAAATGGACGTTCGAGAAGATTGGTGTGCAATCAGCGGATGACAAGGGAAGAAGTTGAAGATTGTACAAGTCAAGTCGGGCGACTGCAGTTGAAGAGCAGACGATCAAAGGAGCTTGACAGATTACTTCAACTGAAGAGTGGACATCCGAGAATATTGGTTTGCAATCAGCGGACAACCAGAGACAAGTTGAAGAAGTGAACACAAGTCAAGATCAATCGGCCAAAGGTTTGGAGGACGACCGAAGGAACTTGACTAAGGAACAAAGGCTTGAGACTCTAAACTGCGGACGTCCAAAGACAAATGGTGGACGACCGAAGCATCGGGAAGCAGTTCAAATGGAGACTTCACCAGAGCGACGATCGATCAAAGTAGAGGAAGCGGACGACCGCGGGGTAGGTGAAGAGTATTGTACTTGCATTAACGGCTAGTTTTTTTTAGAAAAATTAGGTCGTTGAGTGCAGAGTATATACTATAATCCCAAGAGCCTTGGGAAGTTAACTTTGGCAAATTATAAATATGAGAGCTTGAGTGAAAAGCCTTAGTTCATCCTTTTGAGTATTCGAGTGACGAATCCAAAATAGAAGGAAGTGTGTGTTCAAGAGTGAACCTGTAAGAGGTTATCTCCTTGCCCTCTAAGAAAGAAAGGAGAAGAAGTTGTAAGGGAGCATTCGCCCTTTGAAGAAGGAGTTTAGTGATCTCCAGATATCTCGAGTTCGAGAAAACCGGAGCAGGGACGTAGGCCAGGAGTTCGGCCGAACCTCGTCAACAAACCATTATTTATTTGCTTGTTATTTTCTTCTTCTTTATATTTGCATTTGTATGCCTCCGCTAAGATAACTACTTTAGAAATAGTCAAAAAATTTAATACACCAATTCAATCCCCCCTCTTGGTGCCATCTAGATTCTATAGATCGATGTCGCGTCCACTTACCACGTCATTCGCCACGCGTCCGATGTCGCGCCCACCTACCACGTCATTCGCCACGCGTTCGATGTCGTGCCCGCTTTTGTGTCTGTGTCGCCTGGTCGTATCATGCGTGCTCCACATGTGAGGAGCACAGACCGTAAGCGAGGGGCACAGACCACGCCAGGATGGCACGCACCGCGTGATACTTAGGGTTTCTGCCGCCATGCTGTGTCATGATCTGCGTCCGCCATGCGTCGAGTTCACCATGGATGCGTCGTGTGCCGCTCACGTCTGTCGTGCGTGACGTGCATCCGCCATATCGTCTGCACAGCGTTTGCCGGGTGTCAACCGCGCTCATAGTCCGAGTCGCCATGTTCTAGGGTTTGTCGCCGCAACGCCGAGTTCCGCATAGGATCCACACGACGCCGTCCGCGTCTGATCTACGTTGGTCGTGTCGGGTCATTTTCTCCAGCCTCGGCCTTCGTGTGATTTTGCCGAATTTTAGAGCCATTTTTTTATGGTTTTTGGGTCCGATCTCAACCAGTTAACGGGAAAAAACTTCTCTTTCAATGCCCTCACAAATATAAAACAGATCTCTAGGAAAAACGAGGGAAAAATCTAAGAAAACATGCAAGGTTCATCACATCTTATGTACAACTAATCTGCTTGGGAACATACCTTCGGGTTCGTCGGGGTTTGTCCTAATCTTTCGAAGACGTCCTCTCCGTCATTTCTCTTACTGAGATGATGGATCTTTCTATCTTAGGCCGAATAAAATTCATGGAATGAGAGAACGAAGAAGAAGAAGAAGAAGAAGAAGAAGAAGAAGAAGAAGAAGAAGAAGAAGAAGAAGAAGAAGAAGAAGAAGAAGAAGAAGAAGAAGAAGAAGAAGAAGAAGAAGAAGAAGAATGAACATGGAGGAGAGGGAAAGAATCCTCTTGCCTAGGGCAGGCCACAAAAAATCTAAATGAAAATCTATGGCTCCACCCTAAGGTTTATTTATAGTGCTCTCTACCCCTTTATTGGATCCGGGTTGCAGGTTATCGGATCCGAGTATTACAGGGAGACATCAATATTATTCGATCATAATTTAATGATAGTTTCTGTACCAAAATCTGAAGTTTTAATCATCGAAAAAATCATGAAATCTTGGATTCGACGGTCAGACACATACCGCATCCTCCTCAGACACGGACCACGTTCGTAGGTGCGAATCCTAATGTCGCGTCGTCCATCGAACATGGCTTCAGGAATACCGAATACGATTCGCGTCAGTGATGCTGAAGGTGTGTCTTGGTGTACTCTAATAAATAAATTATATGATAGTTAGGACTCGATTTGTGGTAGATTTAGATTTTTTTCAATTTTTTATTAAGTTGTATTAGTCTTTTGAGACACTGCAAAAAGACTTTCACATTTTTATATTTTATGATAAAATTTTATCTTATTCCACACTAATATTTTATTAATTAGTCAAATAGTCAATTTGTAAGGGCGTTACAATTTATTTATGCAGAATATATCATCTCTTTTTGTCTAAAAAATAATTTTATTTTATTTTATCATTTCCATGCCTTCATTAGATTTGCAATTATCTAGAAAAGCAAATCTAACGTGGATACAAAATATTTAGTTTGGTCTGCGCATCCGCCGCTTGGTTGCCATCCATTGGCCCCATAACCTCTTAAACAGCTCCAATTCCACTACTTCTATTGGCCGCATTATGTTCGGCATTCTGCTAAAGAACAAGAAGAGGAAGAGAAGGCGAAGACCTCGAGGACTTGGGCCATGGTGGCCGTCCTTAACAAAGACCTGCTCAGCTGGTACCTCATCACCCTCAAGCTCAACGAGACGGTCCAGGCGAACCTCCCAAAGTCCCAACCCTCCACCCCTTCTGCGTCCGCCGCCGGCGTCGGCACCAATCCCCCCGTCCCTCTCCTCCTCCTCACACAGGGCGAGGAAAACGCCGTCGAGCAGGCGCCGGAGACTGAGGCGAATGCAGGAGACGCTGCCGCCCCGCCGGAGTCCGAATGGGTGATCTCCATCCGGGACAGACTCGACCAGGCCCGGCAGCACGAGGCGTCCTGCCCCTGGACCAAGTTCTGCATCTACCGCATCCCTAAATCCCTGCTACGGGAGGACGACGAAGCGTACGTGCCGCAGGTGGTCTCCATCGGCCCCTACCACCACGGAAAGCGCCGCCTCCGGGACATGGAGCGGCACAAGTGGCGCGCCCTGCATAACGTCCTCAAGCGCACCGGGCACCGTGTCGAGTCCTACCTCGACGCCGTCAAGGCCATCGAGGACAAGGCCCGCGCCTGCTACGAAGGGCAGATCGGCCTCTCCAGCAACGAGTTCGCGGAGGTCATGGTCCTCGACGGCACGTTCGTCCTGGAGCTCTTCCGCGGCGCGCCCGCCGGACAGGGGTTCAAGGACCTCGGGTACTCGCGCAGTGACCCGGTCTTCTCTATGCGCAGCATCATGCACAGCATCCAGCGGGACATGATCAAACTGGAGAACCAGATACCCCTCTTCGTCCTCGACCGCCTGCTCGGCCTCCAGATCGGCCAGCCGGACCAGTGCGGCCTCGTGTCCCGGCTCGCCGTCCGGTTCTTCGACCCCCTGATGCCGACAGACGAGCCTATGGGCAAGAGGTACCGGACCATGATACCACCGACGTCGAGGCCTTCGACCCCTTTGCCGAGACCGGACTGCACTGCCTCGACGTTTTCCGCCGCAGCCTCCTCCGCTCGGGCCCCAAGCCCGTGCCCCGTCTGTGGCTCCGGCGTTGGTCGAACACGCGGCGCGTCGTGGACAAGCGGCGGCAGCAGCTCATCCACTGCGTCACCGAACTCAGGGACGCCGGCATCAAGTTCCGGAAGCGGAAGACGGACCGCTTCTGGGACATCGAGTTCGACGACGGGGTGCTCAGGATCCCCCGGCTGCTGATCCACGACGGCACCAAGTCCCTGTTCCTGAACCTGATCGCCTTCGAGCAGTGCCACGCCGACTGCGGCAAGGAGATCACCTCGTATGTGATCTTTATGGACAACCTGATCAACTCCGCCGAGGACGTCGCCTACCTCCACTACCGGGGCATCATTGAGCACTGGCTGGGCAACGATGCCGAGGTCGCGGACCTCTTCAACAAGCTGTGCCAGGAGGTGGTCTTCGACTTCGACGACAGCTACCTGTCCGGGCTCTCCGACAGGGTGAACAGGTACTACAACAAGCGTTGGAACGCCTGGCGGGCCACATTGCGCCACAGGTACTTCAGCAACCCCTGGGCCGTCCTCTCCTTCATCGCCGCAGTCGTGCTGCTGGCGCTCACCATGACTCAGACCTTCTATGGCGTCTATTCCTATTACAGACCTCCGAGTTGATGAACAAATTGCATGTTGTTATTGTTACTGTCTCCTCCTCTTCCAGCATCTGGAGATGTTAATACTTTTGTTTATGCATTGCTCTTGACTTGATCCTTCCTTTTGGAAGGAGAATTTTACGTTAGGGGTTAAATTGCTAGTTTGAAGCTGCTTGTTCAAAGTCTGGTGCACATCAATAGAATCCCAAGTGTGATACAAACATTGCTTTGGATGCAGTTCCTGTTTAGTGTTTCTGATTCAGATGCTTCAACATTACTTCATCTTGCCCTTAAAAAAACAATACTTCATCTGTCTCTACATTTTTTTTCTAAGAAATTCTGCTTACTGGGTCTCTCAATTGTTTCTGAAACGTGCAATTATTATTTGAAAGAAATAGAAAATTTCATAGATGAAAAACAATAGAGTAAGTCTTATGTAAAAGAAGTTTTTTTTTTTCAATTCATGGATCTGGCCATAAGGAGAAAATTTCTTCCAATTCAAAGAGGTTTCTTTAACTACTCCTATAAGTTGTCATTTTTGTTATGGTGCAGGGTGTCAGTGTGATGCATTTGTAATCATATGGCTGCCACCTAAAACACATTTTTTTAGCACTTGCAAGTTTGTACTCCCCTGCTTGCTTGCCAAGGAACTTACTTGAAAAGTGCATGAAAGTAGTGTCGTCTACTATTGCATCATATTAGCTGAAAGAACATGAAAAAATGGAGGCACCCTAATTGTTTAGCATCAACATACGTGTATGTGCATACGAAGCAATAAGCCCCTATTCATTTCTATCACTTTGTTATTTTGGTTATGGTGCAGTTTGTGTGATGCATTTGTGAAAAATATGGATGCACCACTAAAACACAATTTTTTAGCAAGGCACCTCTAGTCCTCTGTTTGTTTGCCAAGGAGCTTCCTTGAAGAGTAAATGAAAGTAGTGTGAGAGGCTTACTGTTACGTCATTGAAAGAATATTCAATAAATTTAATTCATTTGAGATTATAAATATTAATTATGTATTTATTTATTATACATGTTAAAGTGTGTATTTTAGTTTTAATTTTTATATGTTGAAAATAAATAAAATTTGACTAAGACATGAAAATATGATTTTTAAAAAATTTAGAATTTGAAGAATTAAAGTTTCGGTAATTATTACTATATGTTAAAGTGTACTGAATATAATTTTTAATAAACTTTAAGAAGAATTTAAGTTAGGTTAAATAAAGTAACAAAAATAAAAAAACTATAAATTTACTAATTTTGTTGTTCGTTTCAAAATTTAGAGTTTGATTCTTTTAAAATTTATTTTATAAATATTTTTTTTAAATTCAAATGAGAGTAGTTTCTTATTTATATGTAATGTCTTAAGTAAAAGAATAAATAAAATAAATATAGAAAAAAATCAAGTAATTTACTTGGTGCTCTATTCTGGTTGAAATTTTAGACCGACTTTAAGTTGGTAGCTCTTGTGGATAACAAATGAACTTTCACCTATTTTTCAAGCGTTCACCAACCTAGCACCTCTCATGTCCGAAAACTAGAAGGAAGACAAGAACAACTATAATCTTTGGTTAAAGATCAACCTAAGAGAAAATTTTAGTATTTTTTGCAATAAGGTAAGTAGCTAACTCTTTTTTTATGGATTTCTATATAAATTTTAGTTAAACAAATCTGATTATGATTTATCGTCATGTCCTATTAATTTTTCTCAGGAGGTTACGGATGGTAACTGTAGAGATTATGTTTACTTTGTTATTCGTGAGTTTAGATCGACTAAGTGTTGCATTCCTCGTACATCAGTTCTACTATTTATGGAGCATAACAAACCCAACTTGCTCAAGGGTAGAACACATTCTAATCGAAAATTAAACCTAGAGCTGAAAATTCTTAAATACTAATTATTATCTTTGGCTCCTTCAAAAATTTCAAAACTCCTTATGTTATATCCCCTTGAAGTCTTCTTTCCATAGTGTCACGCAACAAAGTTTTTGTCTGCGCGGAGTCATAAAAATCTTCACCAAAAGATCTCTAAGCACCTCTTATTCTTCTCTTCATTGTTTTGGCCAACACTTAGCCAAAATGGATCCTTCTAATGGAATCCAAGTTTCAGTCTAAAAACTTAAGAAATAGAGGTTAAAAGAATAGGAAATGTGTATGCAAAATGCTCAGGCCGAAATTCCTTATTTTCTGCCCAAAACAACAATGTTCTATACCAAAGCATGCATTGTCCAAAGCCCTCAATGTGCAGGGGTATTTATAAAAGTCTAAGCTAGTTACAATAATAACCCCCATTCAAATAACCATCTCTTAAGTTTTGAAACCTTCCTAATTGTTCAGCAACTCCCAAAGATCAAACCAAGTCAATTCGAACAATTCTGGTACAACTCTACACACCTGGTCGGGCCTGTCAAAATGGCTCTGATTTCATGGGCACGCCCGTCAAAACACATGGCTCGCGCCCATGCGCCAGGCCACTTCCGACACTTAGCCAATTTTGGCTCATCACTGCATGGAGACTACTTGGGTGTGCGATTCAGCTTGCCTAGCCATCAAGACCTCCTCCTAAATGTCATTTTGGGTCCTTCATCATTTGGGTTGTTTTCCATGGGCGTGCCCATGGAAACGGCGATGCACGCCTGGGTCACGGACTAAGTTTTCATCGTATAGTCATTTTCCCGTTTGTGACTTCCTTAGTCACTTCCTACGTCCTCCGTCTCGCCAAGGCATGTGACACATCAACGCATGTATGGGCCAAATTCTTAGGGCGTTACAACTCTCCCCCACTCGAATCATTGTCATCCTCGACAATGTCTTTGTCATCCTTTATAATTTGTTAAGTCTCTTAGACTTTGACTTTAACCAGTCATTTAGGTTTGAGAGCCTCACATGCTCTCATACCTTACAAATTCCATCTTACAATCAACATTAGTATCTTTCAACTTTTGCCTTCAAACTTTAAGTTTGAAATAGATGACTATTTTCATTATCCCACAAATGAAAACACAATAGACCCACTCTTGGTATGCATTTCTTGAATGCATAAGCCATACTTCTTTGTTTGGTTAAAGACACTCCCCAAAATGTTCGAGAAACTATCATTCAAGCAATTTTACTTTGCCAACTTTTGTTGGTAAGTTCAGGCATTACATCTCCATGAAATCCCATTAAGATTCTTTGACCTTTGAATAGATCACCAAGTCTTTAAGTTAGTCTCTATTTAGACCAATGATATCCACGATAAGTTTTAAAAACTTCTACACATTATCGATCTGTCGATTTCAAAGGGGTTCTCCTTTGAAAAGGCACACTATCCACGACAATGTCTATGGACCGAAGTCGATCTAGTTTAGATCTAGGATGTATCACACAACATCCAAATTAAGTCTACATGCCTTAGCGATCCTTTAATTCAAGGGGTTCTCCTTGAAGCGGAACATTGTCAATGGCAATGTCCTACGGACCAATTTAGGTCTAACTCTTTTAGACCAAGGATGCCCCAACATTATGAGTTAAGGTTTCACACCTTAGTTGACTTTCACAAAGTCGATGTTTTGGATCTACCCACCATCTAGATCTGAGAGGCCTTTTGACATCCCCATTTTACCAAGATATTATAAGGCAAAACTAGGATCTACCTCGTATCTTATCAACCTAAGTTCTATGGACTTCCCGTGTCCTTTGAACTAATTGGGTCGACAACATCAATCCCACAAATTTTAGGAATGTCCCCAAGACATCTTGGTTTTTACAAGCGTTAACGATTTGCCAATGTCTCTTTGGCTATTTAGTTTATCTTCCGATAAACAAGGTCAAGTGCCCCAACAAAAGACCCTTGATGTTAATATAAAGTTAACTTGGAATTGTCCTTAATGTTCTCGTCATTTCTTATGGAGAAAACCAATCTAAAATTTCGATTTGGGTAAGGTTGCAGCACAACATACCTCGAATAGAGATGATCTTACGAAAACTTGAGACATCTTGGAAGTTTTTCGACTGTCATCCGACTATGGCCAAAATGCCCGACAAACTGACCAAGAATGTATGTTATACATTCGATTTTCTCCAAGTAATGGAGGTTTAGACCGAATGCCCTCTCATTTGTCTTGAGGATGTTCATGTATCCCCTTTTAATTTGATCCGACACCCCAACGACCTGTCAAGGAGGTGTGTATTACCCCCTGTTTTCCTGTCAAGGAAAACTCATTCCGAAATCCGATAAGTAGAAGTGTGTTCGCTGCCACTTCAAACATGTCGACCCTACGTCGATATTTTGCAAGTCCTTATGCATGACCCTGGATAACTCGATAATCCTGACCATATGATTCCGAAAACATATTAGATTAGGTTGTGCTACTCCTAACTTTAGACAGTCATGTCTTTCTCTCGACTTGGGTTAGATCTCCACGTTTCTAACCTTAGTGAACGTGTTCCTATCATTCATTGTTTGTTCGATAATCATGTCAACATTTTTTGTCGATGTATCGTCGTTTCATTGACATCCAACAAAGTGTCAATGTTGGGTCTCATTTGGGACCAAAATCTCTCAACTTTGGTCATCATTCGTCCTATGGATGTCCGAACAGAGCATTCTTTATTTTTTGGTCAAAACTAGGTTGTTTTGGGTCGTTACGTTGGTGTTTCCTTAGTCCAACGATTTTCCTTCAAAACACTAATGTTTTTGTCAAAATAGGGCTGGTTCCAACACTTACATCAATGTTTCCCCTCTGCGTTGATTACTTCATCATTGACCTATGCATCGCCACATAGTTTGGATATTCTTTCAATTCGAATGTCAATATTTCTGGGTTAGCGTCGACGCTGTCCCAGCAGAACATCCATGTTCCACTTAATGTCAAATGTATGTGCTAGGCCTACAAACATCCCATGTTTCGAGGTTTTGTAATTTCAAGATTTTTGAGTGGTTCTTAGTCGAGATCAAGACAATCTTAGTCGATAATGTAAACATAGGTTCCACGAACAATATTTTTCATTGATTCAGACAACAAGTTACACTTATGTTGATAATAAAAAAACAAAGTACAAACATCCAAAGTTTACATCACAAATACATTGACGTCTACTAGTCAATCCGAACCAAACACTACAACATAGTGAATACGAAATTACAACAACTAACACACAAAGTAAGCACTAGGCTTAAGACACCAAAATTCTCTAGTCATCACTAGGGAACATCTTCCCCTTTTTGTGGTGTTTGGCCTCTTTGTTTTCTGGATGCTGCAGGCAGTCCCTTTTGAAGTGTGGTCCTCCACAAGTGAAGCAACGAATCACCCAGAGTTCGTTCTTCTTTGTCTTCACGCCCTTGTCCATAGGCCGACTTGATTCTGGTGGGGTTGGACTTGGAAATTCCTCCATCTCTGCGTCCTGTCTTTCATTCCGCGTTGTGATGTCAAGAAGAATCATTTGGACAAACGAAATTGCCTTCTCCATTGAAGCAACCTTGTCAGTGAAGCTCTTGTCCAAGCGAACACTCTCTTTGGCCAACGCCACACGGAGTTGGTGCTCCAAGCTCTTCAAACGGCCTGTTGAATCTAGGATCCCGAGAGTGTTTTGATGATCACAAATTTGTAAG
>LTAE01006231.1:8577-25988 GCA_001647135.1 Pontederia paniculata
TATATATATATAGTTTTTAATAAAGATGCTATTTGTTTAAATAGATAACATCATACCACTTAATTAGATATATGATAGATCTAATAACTTATAATAAACTCTTTAAAAAAAAGATATTATATTCATCGTATAATTAATATCTTATGATGAATAAGATAAATAGTAGGATATTATCTGCTATTAAGTAATTAAGTAGCATCTCCATTAAACTTTATACGGTTGTGTAAATCAAATTCCGTGTAAATTATCGAAACTAAAATTACTAACAATCTTGATTGAAAAACCGAATTTGAATGCAAGATTTATTTATTGTAGCTAACATTATTTTGGCATTCAAGTTTTTAAACTAAAATTACAAATAATATTAATTTATTTTTCCGATATTTGCACGATTTCCACAGTCGTTTTACCCCGTATAGGAAAATAAATATATTATAGCAGTGTATATATATTAGATATTTTGACTCAAAATTACTTTAAATTCTGGTCAAAACAGATTTTTCTTTTTTCCCAAACTTAAAATGATGAGTAATTTTATGTCAAAAAAATATCATACTGTTGCAAGATACTACTAAATATGAGTTGAATTTATGAACATGTAATATCGGTAATTTTAGACCCAAAATAAATATAAAAAAATCTTGAATCATCATTCATTAATTCCTGAAGCCGACGTCGAACTACGTACATCAATTGGTAATTACGCTTTGAGTTGCATCCAACTCAAAGGACGATGCGAATAAATCATGGCACTGAGGCCACAACTAATTAAAGAAAAGAGACCAAATTAATAATACTACATACAACAACAACAACAATACAATCACATGTGAAAATTAACAAAAGCAAATTGACAAGTCATTGCCATGCCATGCAATGACCAACATATACATATGGACGCGCTACTGGCCATTCACTCGGTTGCACTGCGTCCTGACCTCGCCTTCGCCGTCGGTCAGGACGACGGCGGTGGTGAGCTTGACGAAAGCCGACGAGAAGACGTTGAAGAAGTAGTTCTTGTCGGCGGCGAAGTTCTGCACGTAGGGCGCCGTCCGGGGGTCGATGCCCAGCGCGGCGTCGATGGTGAAGAGGCCGCGGCCGTTGAGGACGTCGCTGAAGTACTGGTTGTCGAAGGACCCCGCCGTCTGGTCGTTGGTTATGAAGGTGGCGTTGGTGGTCGGCACCAGCGTCGGGCATTTGGAGGTCAGGAACGCCTGGAAGTCGGCGTTCATGTTCAGCTGATCGGTGTCCTCCGGGCTGTACAGCCGCGGCGCAACCGTTAAGCAGTGCCCCACTCCGATGGTGTGACCCCCTGCCAAAGAGAAAAAAAAAAGTTAAAAGAACTCAAGGGTTTCAATTTTCTTCTATTATATTTATGCATGTCACTTAATGCATAAGTTGACTTTTTTTTTCTTTTTTGAGTAATTAATGTGCATTTTAATTTATTTAGTGAGAGAACTGTGCCAAAAGAATTACTTACTTGAACATGTAGCATTTTGAAATTTTATAGATGTGAAAGCGATAAAATAACTAGCCAAAAAGAAAATTTTACATGAGATTGAGAAAATGATAATGTTGTAACTTACCAAGAAAAGGTGACAAATCTTGTAGTAACATACACAACAGCAAATTTTTTTTCGCTTTATAAAAGAAAACTCATGAGCTTGTGTAATAAATAGAGGACTTTTTCTCATTCACACAAGCAAGCTTTTTTGGAACAGTTGTAAGCATAATTTGCAAAGTGGAACAAACTTGTTAAAGGTGGAATTCATAGCTGTTCAAGTAATTTATGACTAAAAATAAAGCTTCTTGATAACATTGTTATTATTTTATTAGTAAATACTTTTTATCTTTAGTCATCAATGTTTGACCAACTTATATATAGTTTATGGGATAATTTACTTTTCATAAAAAACCGTAGAATACTTGGATTTTTAATATCAAAGTTTTAAAAAAAAACATTTATATATGGAAATTCTATTTTAAAAAAACGCTCTTTTCTGTTTTCTTTGTTATAAAATTGTGGTACGTGCTTACCTTTATTAATTAGTAATATGGAAACAAAGAGATTAGAAAAAAAACACTAATAAATAAGAATGGAAGCAGTTAGCCAGTTACCCAAGATAGCTACGGTCTCCTCTACGTTCAAGCCCTTGGAGCCGAACACGTCAAGAGACCCGTCCACTCCGATGCTCGACGACGGCAGCGCGTCGTCGGCCATCAGGTTGCTCGCCGTCAGCGCGTCCTTCCTCCCCAGCGGTATCGAAATCTGCGGCCCGCCGAGGTGCGCGATTCCCTCCCTCGTCGCCAGGGGCACCAAGTCCGCGCACGAGACCACGCCCGGGCACACCGCCTCCACCTTGGACTTCACCATCCCGATCGTCTCCCGGAACTTCACGGCGAAGTTCTTGCCGGACTCCACCTCCGACACTATGCCCCTGCTCGGGTCCGAGTCGAGCAGTATTGATGCATCACAACCCTGCAGCCACATGCATTAGTTTCTATAACATGTACATAAACATACATAGCATGTTCCTTTAATGCAATACAGTACCTGAACTTGGCAGTCGTGGAAGAGAAGGCGAAGAAAGCCGGCGGGGACACGGCCATCGCTGGCGAACACCGGCGCCAAGGCGCTGCGCACGACGGCCTCTAAGTTGGGGCATGACTGCTGATAGTAGTCAAAGGAGAGGTCTCCATGGACGGCTGCGGCTGTCAGGACAAGGAACAATGCGGTGTAGTGTAACATTGTGTCCATGTGCCGTAACTGAGCCATGCATGCAGAAGACCTGCAATGTCTTGCACGCATGCAATTATGCACTTGCTTGCTATGAGATGAGGACGAGACCAATTAATCTGATTAGTAGCAAAATTAACGTGGTGCATTTATAGGAGGAGGAAACGATAAGTTTAATTATTATAATTTATAATAAGGATATAAATGCGACGGGACCAATGTGGGTGAAGAATGGATTGTGGCAAGAGCTGCATTGATTGAGTGGGGTTAGCTCCAATGTCCAGAGAAGCTGACTAAGTGCACCCCATGCATGGACGGCAGCTTCTGCCGCTTGGCAAAGTTCCAATTGGAAATTAAGTTCTTTTTTTAATTAATCTAAATTTAAGTGTAAAATATGATGTTCATTATTAAGAATATAAATAAAAATATTATTTTTTTATCGGTTTAAATTTGTAGAATTATTGCTAGCGCATTTAATTTAACATGATATGAGAGTTAGAGATTCTGAGTTCAAATATTAATATTGTTCGTATTAAAAATTATTTTTTTAATGTTCACGTGTTAACTTTTAGATTATATCAAAATTGTCAATGGTCCACGTGTAAAGAGGAGTATTAAAAATATATATAAAGATATTATTTTTTTATCGAATACTATTGGTATTATATCTAATTTCACATCTATAACTTAGTTGGGTTTTGACTAGTTAATTCAAGATATAAACATTAAAGGTAAAACATATGACACGTTCATTTCCTCTTGCAGGAATGCAATCAACATTGCTTGGTCTGATGTAGGTGTTGAAGTGTTGATTATATGCTTTCATGAAGATCGATCCTTCATGTTTGATATTTAGGTGACTCGAAGAGTGTAATGCAATTTTCTCATCTTTTTTCTTATATGAATCGTTGCCTTGGATTGGAACCATGCAGATTGTACATGTACACTGATAATAATTAAAAGAAAGTTGATCTTTTATTCATTATTTGTTCTTTAACACTCTCCCAATGAAAAGGTCAAGTAATCTCGCAAGTCAATTACTTTCTAATTAAGCTGAGATCTGTATAGTTAAGAAACACCTGAATGATAGGATGTTTGAATATTGATTTACAAAAAAATTATTGCTTAAATAATCTCCTACTACTTGAATTAATTAATTAATAATCTCTTTGAATTAATCAATCATCTTTGATACAGCGATATTTGTAAGAAAGACATCCAAGTTGCCTGGAGTCATGCGGCTACATATCTCTACTTGAAATAATCTATTAAGAAAAAAAATCCAGCTTAATATTGTACCTTATCAAGAATGATCTGTAGATAAATTATCTTGACAAATTAAACTTTTCTTTTCCGTTTAAAAAAAAACAAGCTATTCGTACAAAGTTGAACGTCAACTATAATGTTGAAATGTACAATGACTCATATATATTGAAATAGTCGGTGGTTTTTTTTTATATCTCTTCTTTAATGTGATGGAGAGGAGGCTTCCAATTTTGAAGCACTCAAAAAAATTGTAAATGGAAATGGGCAAATATTGATGCTTAACTTTAATAGAAAAAAAAGACATTTTGTGTCATAACATTTACCGTTATTTTTTCTATAAGAAAATTAAAAAATTGAAAGCTTTATCATGAGCTGGAGTCGATATCACTTAATTAATTACGCTGGATCTGATCAGTCTACGTTTGGACAGGAAGTAGACTACATTGGACCATATTCAAACTTTGATTACTATTTGTCATAATTTACATGATGTTATAAATATTTGTTTAAATTGTCGGCTAACATCCAATTGCACCACTACATAAAATCTTTTATTTTCTCTAACATAAGAAAAATATTAAGCTATTAGTAAACATAACATCATGTAATTAATTTATATTCCCTTTATTATTTTTTTTCGTCCATCATCAAGGGTGGTGATAAGGACGAGCTTAACGAAAGATGGCTGGAGAGCCCAAGCTGTGTTCCAAGACAGTGATATGCAACCTAATCGAGGAATTTAATGGCAAAACAGGAGGGCAGTTGGAAATGTCCATTTCTCTCTTGTAATGAACGTGCTGTCATGATCAAGTGGATTAAAGTAATTTATCTTCCACTATCATGATTAAGTACGTATAGAAAAACCATATATATGAAACTTTATGTTCTTGTGTCACATATTTGGTAGTATCTAATTAACTATGTATTTAATTCTGTCACAAATTAAGGATGCCGCGTATACTTAGTACATTAAAAAAATAAAAAGTGCAAAACACTAACGATCCATATGAAGATCAAATAAACGATATTATAATCCATTAGATATAATATCTCTTGTCATGTTTGGTCTTTAATCAGCTTTGTATATTTAACATCACACAGTTATAATATTTATATCATAAATTCAATTTATTATTTTTTATATGTATATATTTAATTATTTGATTAATATAATATTAACTCATTATATTTGATAATATAATTGTATGTCTATGAAGATTGGTATTATATCATAAATGCAATAACACAAATGATCCATATGAAAATCAAATAAACGATATTATAATCCATTAGATATAATCTCTCTTGTCATGTTGTATCTTTCATCAGCTTCGTACTTTCTTGTGAGCTCGCCGTCTTAATTATTTTTTCTTAGTTAGTTAATAAAGTAGAGACATATCATCACGCAATTATACGAGATGCCTTGATCTGTCCCTAAAAATATATAAAGTATGACGTATACAAAAAAAAATGATAGAGAATATATATAGTGGCGATTAAATGTTGAAGTATATGATCACGATCACAATAATGCATTTTCTGATTAGTTTCTTTGTGGCATTTGCACTTCGCTATCTTCTATTCCCTTTTCTAGTATGTATAATCTTCGTTCGACGTCGATGGTTAATAGCGATAAGACTTGCTGTTAGAAGCTAATAATTTATAAATGTTATATATCAAATGCTTTTGTTCATGAAGTCATTAATTTGAATTTAATGTAGACTTCATTTTATGGAGAATAAAATTTCCTTTTCTTCATGTCAAAGTCTCATGAACGTTGGTAAAATTGAGTATTTCTTGTCAATAAGTATGATAATGATACGGTTATCAAGCTCCTGCATATATATATATATATGTTTGTTGCAGCCTTAGTTAGACGTTCTAATTAATTTCTTAATTTGGAGATTGTCATGATTAGCTAATAAAAAATCGACGAAAAATCGTGATCGGAGTATTATAATACTAAATTTTTTTCAGCTTATAGACTTAAAATTAAAAAAAGTTAAGAATATATTTAACTAATCTTATAAGTAATTTAAAATTACTTATAAATTGATTTTAATTTTTTTCATGTTTGATAAATAAAAAGCTATACTTCTAATATTATAAGTTATAAAAAACAAAAACAATTATACTTCTAAGCTTATTTTTAAAGTTGTTAATTTATTTTTTTAACCAACTATATTAATCTTTTATTCATATTCTTTTAGTATTATTATCATATGACTGAAATGATATCTTAATCAATATTTATTTTAACAAATATTTTAACTATTTATTATTATTATTATTATTATTATTATTATTATTATTATTATTATTATTATTATTATTATTATTATTATTATTATTATTATTATCAATATTTTTATTCAAATGCGTAAATATTTATATTTTAAAATAAATTTCAACAATTAAAATATTTATTAACATTAATACTTATTAAGTATTTTTTTAGTAGTTAGACCAAACAAACCCTAAATTTGAAATAAAAACGACTCATTTGTTATTCGAATTCTTGGCTTAACTAATTATTTAATTAATATTAGGATGAAAATTATAAGAATTTAAAATCTATAACTATTTTGAGTCTTGAAAAATTATAATTAATTAAGGAGAAGAAATGCGTACCGAATGTACGTCTCCGATCCTTATGATTTAAATATAAACATAGTGAACACGAGTAATACTTAAGCATAGGGAAGAAGAGCACTTGATGATAAATTTATTTTCTTATCAAATTTCAATCCGTATAAACGTGAAAATTATTAAGTGGAGGTGACATGCAACGGTCATGATGTCGCCATTGAAAATTAAGTCCCTACGAAAGCTTTGCAACAACATAATTGCGATTGATCATCCATATATAACACCAAGTCAGCACACAAGAAAGTTGTCAAAGAGTCCCCCGTGACCACTGGCCCATAACTCATTAGCTCATTGCAGTGGAATAATAAAATGGACTTTGCCTCTTACATTTATAATTTCGAACATTTAGGTTGATTTCATCCAACGTCCTAAAGTTTTCTTTTCCAATAATTTTACGTTAACTGCAACATATTTTTTGTTTTCACCATTTAGGTTTTTTTTTCTAATTACTCGTCATTCGATTGCCTAGATTTATGCATACACTTATTGTGTTTTTTTTAGAAAACATGTAGATGCGTTAATTAGGAGGAGCTCTTAAAGAGTCTGAATACAAAAGCTCGAGGATATTCGGAGAATTTTTCTTTCAGAAAGAATTGCTATGTGATTTGCGATCAAAAGAAGCGAGATAATATGCTGTCATATTGGCACTACGTCTAATATGTTTACACAAAAATAGTTCGAAATCAGCAAAGAACATCAAAAAATTCGTGTGTAACACGCATGCTACCTTCTTTATCGCAAGAATATTTCATTTTTTTCTCATTTAAATCATTTTAATTTAAAAGTATTATTTGTATAACTGGCTGCAATTTCGTTTTCATAATATTATAGAGTCAATGACAAAATGAGATGATGCTTCCAAAATTATCTTGTAAAATCTCTCTCTCTCTCTCTCTCTCTCTCTCTCTCTCTCTCTCTCTCCAAGAATAGCTTGCTGCATCTTAATTTTATTTCCAAACTATTAACTCATGCATACGGAATGAAGCTTTTATCTACTAATCAAATGAAAAGAAACAACTTGAGGCAATAATAGTTAATAGATATATCTAGTTGATATTAAAGGGACGATACACATATTCCTGAAAATCAAACTTTTTTTATGTAAATATGTATACTTTATATGTACATAAAGAGAGAAAGATGCTATCTGCATTACTGATTTGTTAATAAACGTAGCTGGAAATTAAAGATAATGAAACCACATGCCACTCAAAGTTTGAGTGGTTGACAACTAGCTCAGATTAGAATCCAAATTTTGGAAACAAAAAAATGTCACATCTTGCACTTAAAGAGGATGGTTATGGACGTTGGGCAGCGCAAGGTATTAATACATCGCACCAGCTTGTTGATGTATGAATAGTCCTCGCTAGCTCTTATTAGTTGTACATATTCGTATCACATGACTGCAGCATTTAATGACTTGCAAATTGCGATATTGCAGACGTCAACGATCACACAGCGTGTATCAGTGTATGGAGTGAGGTGTTCTTCACATATTTGAGAATTGAGAAGCCTCAAGATATTTGTGCCCATGAAGTTTTAGCATTTGTCAATTTGCTAAGCAATCGAACAGGCACTAAATATAATATCAAGGTAATTGTGACATACTTTGATTTTTTTTTCTTAATCCGAACATTACTTTGAATACAGAGCTTCATCACTTTCATCCTGGAGCTGGAGAATCGGACTCGATCAAAATGTCATTTATTGACGAGTAAAAAGCATAAAAGAAAGTACGTGAAATTCGTATAAAATGCACCAAAGAAAGAAAGGAACCACAATAATATGACATGGAACGTTGGCATGAAGAATGAAAGTTCATTATAGCTTCCCGGACGGAAGCAATGCTCAAAGTAAGAAATACCATTTAACAGAGAAATCACACAAGTAGACATATTATAGGAA
The DNA here is from genome assembly GCA_001647135.1 of Pontederia paniculata. Classification (NCBI taxonomy): domain Eukaryota; kingdom Viridiplantae; phylum Streptophyta; class Magnoliopsida; order Commelinales; family Pontederiaceae; genus Pontederia; species Pontederia paniculata. The sequence continues at coordinate 17,135 of LTAE01006231.1, forward strand.
ATTATGCAAAGTTTGTCGATTTTAATGAGTATATCATGTCACAAAACAGCTAAAATGTAAAAGCCAATGCCGTCGAATTGGTGACAACCTCCTCCAGCTAGACTATTCGTTCCAGCTCTCTAGCATAGCTCAGTGTCTGGTTGATTAGTTGTAATGATGGTATCTCCTTGCAAGGTTGAGACTCTTTTGCCTTCTGGAAAAATACGCAAGCATTCTTAATTTCCCATTCAGGATGTTCCTGCAAAGAGGATGGAAGAACTATATTGGAACAGGCCACAACAGTAAAACAATGACTTAATCTTTCTAAGAAGTCCACATATACTGTCAAATACACCTTTTTGAAGAGCAAACTATAGAAAATTGAGAACAAAATAATCGTAATGTGCTCAACATAGTGAAGGCCGAAATTAATGTGTAAATTAAGTATACATGCAATTTCTACTTGATGATTTCCAGGCAGTTCATAATCAAATTCAAGTTGATGTACAACAAGATAATTTGTTGAAACTACATGTCCATTCAAAATAAAAACGGCTGTTAAGAATCTATAGTAAGGCTCTCTTAAATTTTAACAAGATCAACTAGCAATGATGAGATGAAATGGGTTGATTTATCATATTTAATCCGGTGACAGAAAATCTCAATAGCTAATGATGAAAAAAAATCTCCCAGTAATGTGAAAAGAAGATGGGAATTGCTAATCCAGTTAAACCCAAAAATAGTGCAAAAAAATATGAAATCATGATCACAAACATGTTAAAGGAAAGTAAATATCCAACATATCAAATCACCAAAAAGAGCCTACCTCTGTGATATAGTCAGAAAGCTCCTGATCAGAAGAAAACATCAGGATTTTCTTGGCATCATTAATTGACAAAGAGTCATAAGCCTTTTCACTGCAACCAGCAATCTCATCTCTGAAAGAGTGAAAACACAATAAGGATTGAAATAATTCAAATGACAGAACCAACTATCAAAAGTTATCCAGGGAACTCACCGCACTGTCTTTGCAAGAAGATCCATGAAATAAACATAAGTATCATGTGGAACTGTTCTCCTCGCACTCAGCACGCGGTTATAAGCGCCTTCCATGAATGATTGCTCCAGCTCGACAGCATGTTTGATGCAAGGATTTTCCAAAGCACTTTGTGGGAGAAGTTCTAGTTCAATGTGAAATTCTGCTATTCTGTTTTGGACAAGAAGCCTCAGTAGGTTGAGGCCCAAGATTGGGTACTCTTGAGGGGATGGAGGTATGATACCACTGTTTGTCAGAAGAAACAAGAAAATGTCTGTAAAGATAATGCTAAAAAGAAGTATCAACCAAAAATTGATTCCCAATACTTATATCACATTTAAGAGAGTCCAATAGAAATAGCAGACAACTGATATAGCTTGGACTACAACATATGCAATATAAAAATCCCTTAGCCATCTTCAACAATCTGATGCTGAAGGAAACAAAAGAATTCAAACCAAATTAATCACATGCTAAACAATTACTAGCTTGCTATCAAGAAATATATTGAACAGATCTGCCCATGCACCATACCAATCACATATCAAACTCTGACATACTGACTTAAACTGAATTTTGATTCAACATAATTTAATTCTTAATTATTAATACATTTCTACAGATGACAAAAAGAATCAAAGAAACCAGCTAATGTTGAGTCCTAATTGTTGTTGACCACTGCTAAATCCTTCTTACCAAAGAGTTCTTCCAATTAAAGGCCCAAATAACAAGAGGAAATAAACAAAGCTGAACCAGGCCGTCTCGTGGCATACAGAAGAAACAAAATAAAAGAAATAAAAAATCATTTAAACCTGCTATCCTTTGGCATGTACATTTGAAATAAAGAATAAATGTCAAGACCTATTTGTGGCTAATGCCATAAAACTGTAAGTAGAACTCGCACTAAGATTTGGGAATAACCAGAAAACTCTTGATCATGCACAAAGTTCACCATGATTGCCCATTTGACAACTAGAGTTATGACAATTAAAAATCAGCAACAATAATTGTATGGTCTCATTCTCTTTGAAGGATACCTGTATGGCCTCATCATACTTTTATTAGCTCTAACAATGAGACATAAAAATTGTCCTTTCAAGTTGATGTTTTTCGTAAAGAGAAATGATTGAATGCCTTTTATGTAGTATGCAAAACTTTTGAAATACAAGTCAAGCGGAATGGTCAATTGCTTACTATCACAAACTTATAGTACGTACCAATCAACCATTTAAGTGAAGCAAACAAACTAAATACATAGCATTAACAGCAAACGACATTTTCATATGAAGACATTTGTACCATGTATCAGTGTAGTACGGTTTCAGCTGAAAGAAATCTCTTTCGAAAGCATCCTGATCTTCCATCTTTACGCTTAAAATTACAGCATGCTCATATATATCCCCTGAGATTTTAACCAGTAGATATGCATTAGATAATACATTAGATAGGAAAAATCATAATAAATAAGAGCAATAAAACATTTGAACACAAACTACGTATAAAAGAAAACATAAAACAGAACAATAGGACTATCAATCCTGCATCATATATTTACAAAAAAAAAACTGGATGTTTAAGTTATCATATACTTGTAGAGAAAGTTCTAAAACAAACACTACAGCGTCTTAACTAAAAGAATGAAATCCAGTATCCGCATCAAAATTATTTGAGGCATATTTGTCAACAGAACTGAAATTCTACCTAAATTTCCCAGTCATTCTATTATGTCTGTCTAATTTAACAAAATAGGGTGTCAACCCTCCCTTCAACCCCCAAAAGACCATAATAACAATTAAAAGAATATGCTAATCCCAAATTCTTTTCCTGATGCCAAAACTAGTTACACATGTTCACAAAAGGAAGCAGTTATTGAGAAAAAGAAACAAGAGACAAAATAACTGGGACTGAAAAGAGTTTCAACTTTCTTTTCGAAACCGATTATCAGAATGCAAAAATATCAAACAAATACGTTATTTAAAGGTTTATGCTACTCAGAAAGGATACATCACTAGAATGACTTCAAAGTATTACTTGCTATTGTAAGCTCTTGAACAGCATTTGGAGTTTTTTGAAATGATGGTGGCAAACTAGGAAAGTTTGTTAGCAGAACCTGCATAGATAAAAGCTTGTTATATTAAATTAAGCAAACAAGCAATGAGCATAACAATCAAAAGATCAAAGTCAAAAGATATACTATGTAATCTCTTCATTTTTAACTAAGGGTACATATTGATTCTTTAGAATGGATCTTTTAGTTACCTAAGGTCTTATATTCCATAACTACAAATGCACAAATTCAAATAACAACGTTGATTTATGATAATAATATCAAATGAAAAAAAATTCGCAGCAGATGAACCACTCAATGGTCACATTTTCTCTTTGCATAAAGTTATTGGCATCTCTTTTATGACAACAATTGTACATGATTTCACATTACTCATTCACCATTTTTTCCCAATTACACAGGAGGATAAGCTGCATGCGCCATAGATAGATATACAGTATCTACAGGCACACCTACATCGTCCCAAATGCACAACGAAGCATATAAAAATTAACCCTCTAATCTTGCGATCTTGACAGTGGAATTGCATAATGATCTATCTCATAGGATCCTTGGGAAGTAGGGAATCGGATCTGCGTCAAAATGGACTTGGATCCAGACAATGAGGGCAAAATTTCTTCAAAGAGTCGTCTTGAGGTTTAGTTTCTGAAACTCTTTAAACTAAACCTGAACTAATTCTTCTTCAAACAACACGGAGTCATGCAATCAAACGCATACAGATTGAAATTAAAACAAAAAAAATGGGGCAAATGGCACCAAAAGCCCCTAAAAAACAACACCTAGGGTTACGAATTAACCTAAAATTTTCACAGGAATCCCATGAAACTTGAGTAAATTGATGTAAACGAACGGATTACGGTGAAATTAGACAGACGCCTCCAGGGCTAAGTTGGCATGAGATACCTTGAGTTGGGAGAGAAGATTGGTGGAGGTGGCGAAGTCGTTCCTTAGAAGCGCGGCCTTGAAGCGTTCGAAGAACTGCGTGACCTCTACCAACTGCGGATCCATCGATTGCTCCTCTCGTGCCGAGCGCTCTACGCCGCCGTCGCCGCTGCTCCGACGTCCTCTCTCTCTCTCTCTCTCCTCTCTCTCTCTCTCTACTGCAACAGAACTAATTTGCTTTACTTGGAAGGTTGAAGCCTTGAAGGGTTAACAAGAGGAGGCGAATGGCAAAAGATGCGGTTTGGGTCAGGCGCGTGGTTGCCCGTTTGTATCAAGCCCAATTGACCTGGTTGAGTCCAATAGGAGGAGGTCTGGTCGATGGAATTTCGAATTTCCGATAAATTTTTTAACATTCTAAATTCTCAAGTTTCACTTTTTGTATATATAAATTGTTAAGAGCCTCCTCTGCGATCCGATATACAAAAAATTAGTAAACAAATATGGACATTAAAATGATAATAGAGAAAAATTTATATTACTAATATAAAAAATGTAACCTTTCTTTTGTTATCGAGTTAATAACGATCATATTCAACAATTAAAAAAAGTCGATCTAAAACTCATTAGTGCCCAAAGCTATTAGAACTTAACCAATTCAGTATTTGGGCGATAGCGAAAAGAATAAACTCTAATCAAATTGATGATATTAAAAATATAACTCGGATTGATTCGAGACACTGGATATAATCTCGCTATTTAATTGTATGATGCGTGCTAATTATGTAGAAAATATCGCTAGTAAGTGCACTAATCGTAATAGCAATCATAAATAGAGTGTTATTTTCACGAGTTTGTATTATTATTTATCTAATTTTATCAAATAATAGGAGATAATAAGGCTTTGATGAAAATGATAAGATAAAAAATCATATTAAAGATGAGATTGGGAAAGTTGATGTCTGTGTTAATTATGTAAAAAAATATCATTAATAAGTGCATTAATCATATTAAGTAATACTAATGATGAGTAGAGCGTCATTCTCATAAGAATAATATTATTATATGTCTAATTTTACCAACTAATAGGAGATAACAAGGGTTCGATGAAAAGGAAAAGATAAAAAAATCAGATAAAATTCAGAAAGATGATGTCAACAAGCACTGGTTAAGAATGAAAGAAGATAGGTCGAGAGAAACAATGTTTTACTATAAGTTTAATGAAAATCAATTTTATCAATTCTTAATAGAATTAAGATCTACCTAAAATCTATTGTTCTCTTCAAGATGCACAAACTATCTCAAATATAATAAATTCTGTTATCCCTCTACATAATGTCAATCTAATCTATCAAGGTTTCGAGGTGCATTAATATGTATTTTTTAAATTATGGATCGTTATTTTTCAGGATGTCAATCTCACGGATCTCACACCTAAATAGTACTATCCAATATGCTACTTAGGTATGATATGCAATATCTAGAATTAAAATTTCAAGAATCAAGTTCATAAATCAAAGAGAATAAAGATTTTACTATTCATATCCAGGATGCTAGCAAAGATTCAAAATCTTAGAGAATTCATAAACAAGCATTAAATACATCATTCATACGCATGGGCAATTTGACAAACTAAATTCAATTGAAACAAAGATCCACAAGTTTTCCCTTACACAAGAATTCTCCATAAATTATAAAATTAAAATGACACACATGAGTTCATCCTTCAAATTAATAACAGAGAAAGAAGATACAACTCAGAATGATATAAAATATTCAACACATTTGCAACAGGCGCCTTTAGAAACTGGTTGCAACAACACTTCGTCTTCTTCTTCTCTTAAAGATACTCCTAGGCTTGAAACATCCCTTTAATGACAATTTTGAGGATTATTTATAGGTTTTCAATGAATATGAAGAGTCCTACGGCGATAAACTTTGGTTTACAGAAAATAAGATTCAAGATTTGATAGGAATCTTTAGTGGATAACGAAAAAATGGCTTCAAAATTTGAAATAATAATTAATCCAAAAAATTGTCACGACCCATGACAGTCTTTTCATGGCCGTGACCGAGGCTCAAATATATTTTTCCACTATCACGGACCGTAGTAGGCTTGTTACGGTCGTGATCAAAGCCAAAACAAAAATTTCAAGTTTGGGGGAAACATGTTTTTTGGGGGAAACATGTTTTTTGGTTTGTTGCAATCGTGATATTCAATGTCATGATTGTGGCATTCAATTAGAATCACTCTTGGGTGTCACGCAGCGTTACGAGTCGTGAAAGGGACTATTTCACATTTTTTTGCTTCGGTCAAGGTCGTGACTGGTCTATCACGACTGTGACCAACACTCATGTTGAATATCCCATATTCAAGTCGTGATTCTCGACTAATTTTAACTTTGATTTAAGTGTCATTTTTTACAGTGTCTTCGTCTCTTCGTCCTATTGTCTCCTAGACAATAAAATTCAAAAAGTTAAGTAGTTTTCTATTTTCAGATAAATAAATACAAATAAGTACATAAAATAATGCATGCAATGTGGAAATGAATGAAAATTGGATCAAATATGTTATGAAAAATATAACTAAATTAGCACGCATCAACTCTCGAAAGCTTAAAGTTTGCTTGTCCTCAAGCAAAATCCATAGCAATGCTCAAGGCTCTTTCATCATAACATAAATCCTAATATTTTTCTTGCACCCTCTTTCACCTGCTCCTCACCTCACTAGCAATGTATTTTCATCAATCCTCCTGCTTCATAGAGTTTCTTACCCATAAACAATTTAAACAATGTCCATCATAGCTTATAGATAAAGTCTAACTTACTTACAACATTAATGTTGAAGGCAAAAGTATCCTTAAGCTTATACGTTTAATAAATAATAATAAATACAATTTTCATTTTTATGGGTTCTAACTTTTAATTAGGATTGCACAAAGAAGTCTATGTAATGGATTTTCAACTGATGGATCCTAGACAAGACACCCTTAGGTCACCAGCATTTAAAAGTACCTTACGGGTTTACTTGCCCGAACATTCCCAAGTTCTAAATGAAATATTAAACTAGGTAGTCCAATTAGCACTTAGGCGCTTCTCCAATTTGCACAAGACAGTCCATGTAACGGACTTTTCACTAATAACTCACAAGTCGAATAGGATAGATCATTAGTCTGAACTCAGTAAGGCATTTTCAGAGTGCTTTGAATAGAGAATGCCTCTGTGTGGGTTTCACCTTGCTTGACAACTTTATTTTCCTCAATTTGTTGATTGATGTTTGCTTTTTTTTCGTCATTGAGGATGCGATGATATAAGCATGATGATGAGATTGCATATTTCTTAAAATGCTTACACAAACTAAAAGAGAAGTGAAAGTAATAACAAAAATAAAAACAAAAAAAATCTCAAAGTAGCTAATAAAATCAGAATATATAATGAAAAAATTCCGGCAATGACGTCAAAGCCTTAATGTGTGCTAATTATGCAGAAAATATCATTAGTAAGTGCATTAATCGTATCAAATAATAGTACTGATGATTAAAGTATCCTTCCACGGAGGGTTGTATTATTATCTATCTAATCTCGCCAAATAATAAAATAACATGGCTTCAATGAAAATGATAAGATAAAAGATGAGATTAGAGATAAAATTCGGGAAGTTGATGTCAATAAGCATTGTCCTAGGATGAAAGAAGATAGGTTGGGAGAAATAATATTTTACCACAAGTTTAATTAAAGTCAATTTTATCAATTCTTAGAAGGATTATGATCTACCTAAAATATGATATCATCTCCAAGGTGCACCAACTATTTCAAATCTAGTAAACCCTATTATTTCTCTCCATGATGTCAATCTAATCTACCAATTTTTTTAGATATATTAATATGTTTTTTCTTAAACTATGGATCGTTCCTTTTCAAGACGTCAATCTCAAATACCTCACACCTAAATATTTCTCTTCATGATGCTACTTGGGTACGTTATGCAATGCCTCAAATTAAAGTTTCAAGAAGCAAGCTCGTAAATCAAAGAGAATAAAGAGTTCATATTCCTATCCAGAATGCTAGCAAAGATTCAAAATATCAGAGAATTCATACACAAGTATTAAGTACAACATTCATAAGCATAAGTTTTGACAAACTAAATCCAATTAAAACAAGGATCCACTGATTTTCATTTACATAAAAATTCTTCATAAAATATAGAATTAAAATGACACACAAGAGTTAATTCTTCGAATTAATAATAGAGAAAGAAGATACAATTCAAAATGATATAAAATATTCAACACCTTCGCGAGGATCGCCTTAGAAACTAGCCATAACAACACTTTGTCTTCTTCTCCTCTTATAGGTCTCCCATACTTGAAGTATCCCTCCAATCAGGGGCAGAGCTAAATGGGTTCCATGGGTAAACGTGCACCATTGGATTTTTGTATAACTATTTTGTAGTGGTGACATGTACATATAATTTACTTTAGTTTAGTGGTAGGTGTGAATCGAGTGCTTTAAAGAGGTTCCAGTTCTATTATTGCATATGCAAACTTTTTTGCTATATTTAATATCATCAAGTCATCTTTTGTGTTGAATCTAGGATCCCGAGATTGTTTTGATTGATCATAAATTTGTAACTGAACTCAGTCTGTACTAATGAACTTGTTTGAGTTGATTTCTGTAACAGTACATAGACAAGTTCAGTACAGTGGTCGACCTGAGCTAAAGGAATGGACGACCACTGCACACGTAATACATATCATGAAGAACCATATGTGTGCAGTGGACGTCCTAAGGAAATAAGCGGTCGACCAGTGGAAGGAGGAGGAGGTTATATAAACAGCAAAGTGTATGGAGGAGGAGGCATATACGGTCGACCCAAGATATAAGAGGGCGAC
>LTAE01006232.1:0-25980 GCA_001647135.1 Pontederia paniculata
TTCTGCTCTGGGCGTCCACTGTCTCCATCCTGAGCCCTCTGGACGTCCACTCTTTAGCCTGGTAGTCTTCCGGTCGTCCACTATCTCCTCTTGAGCCCTCCGGACGACCGCTCCCCAACCTTGTGTAGAAAGAATTTTCTTGGGGTCGCCCATTCATCAATCATCGGGCGACCTCCTCATTTCAGCCTTTTCCTCTGGTCATCCTCTCTTCATTTCTGATCGACCGGTCTATGCTCTGCTGCTTCTCATGATATGCTCTCTCCCTCTGATGCTGGTCGACGGCTTGATATACTTAGGACGTCCATTGAACACATATGATTCTTCATATATAAATTACGAGTGCAGTGGTTGTCCATTCCTTTAGCTCGGATCGACCACTGTACTGAACTTGAATATATCCTGTTATAAAAATCAGCTCAACCAAGTTCATCAGTACAGACTGAGTTCACTTACAAATTTGTGATCATTCAAAATATTCTCGGGATCCTATATTCAACATAAATAAGTACCTTGATCAGATTCTCGATTTTTGTTGTTGTTTCATATTTCGCCTTATAGCTTTTCATAGACCATTTGACACACAATTATATTCATACTTGGCCAATGGATTCAAATAAGCTTTTCTTCGTATTTTCGAATCGTGACTAAAAATGTTGATAATTTCTTAGAACAACGTGTATTGAAAATTTATACATCACGTTATTGCACTCGGAGTCTCACCAAACGTACTATAAAATCATATCAAAATATATTAAAATTAAATAATATTTCAATAAAATTTATATGTTTAAAAAATACGAATATGTATGTTTAAAAAAAGTATTATAAGAGCTCATCTCATAATTAAAATAAGTGCGTAGTTAACGAGAATATTTGAACCGTTTTACATCATGTGATACATAATGCATTGCTATATGTGCATATACCCTAAATGTTTAGGATTTTTTATTTAAACTCTTTTGTTTTCGCTTTTTTGTCCGGCCTTTCTACTGCCTTCTATTGAATTGATGGGAACTCCAATTTTTTTAATTACGTACATAAATGGATTGTGGAAAAAATACTAAATCAAATTTTGTTCAAAATAAACCAAGTTTGGTTGGCACACCTGGTTAGCAGGGGTGTGTCCCGGATTGAGGGACCAGGAGCTAGTAGCCCCGAGTTCGAGCCCCGGAGTCGCCAATTTGACCAGAGGAATACCACTTCTGCTCTTTCACCTCGACTCCGGATTAGTCAGGTGCTAGTAGCCCTGGACACCGGGGACCCCTCAGGGGTACCCAAAAAAAAAAAAAAAAATTGTTCAAAATATCAATTTAAATGCCGAACTAATTTTTTTTATGTGAATTCGAAACTCCAAACCAATAAATGAAAGTTTTATACACGTATCATAAGAATGCTCGATCAATTTAATCAGAAAAAAATTATTTTATTTTTTAATTAAAAAAAATTCTATATGCGTGCTCCTTGAAGCTATCATTGAGAATGATCGCATTATAACTCGAAGTTATTAATTTAGAATTTGTACCGAAATGAATATATTATAAGAAAAAAATATTCTCTTTGATTAAATAGTAAAGATCAATTGACTCTTATAACGAAAAAAAAATGTAAATTAGACTAAAGAAATGTTCAAAATTAGACTACCTGGAGGCACCACCAACTGATGTGTGCCCACAGTGTAGCTATGAGCATGAGGAGCCAACCAGTCAACACATAAATATTAAATTCCAGATGCATATGTTTCACTTTCACTCACCACTCCTTCCATCCAAGATTCCCGACGGCCGAGTGGGCAGTTCGAGGGTTGCACCTCCCTTTTACAATTCCTGTCACCCACGTTTGAATTGACATCTACAAAATTATTTATTTTAAATTTATGATTCATATAAAATTTATTATTCTATCCATTCTAATAATTTTTTATAAAATCTTCGTCATTAAAAAAAATATTCATTTTGAACAAATCACATAAATTTAAAATACATCTTAAATAATAAAAAAATATTTTTTAAAAAATATTGTCACTCATTTTTTAATTAACATCTTTTAAACATACCCTAACACACTCTATAAAATTATTTATTTTAAATTTATGATCTATATAAATTTAAAATATATTTAATTAAAAATTATTCACTTATTATTTTATCCACATAAAACTAATTTTTGAAAGTTTATTTCTTTTGAACGACTCTTTAAAATACGTCTTCAATAATAAAAAATATCCACTTATAATATATGTTCGAGATTAATTATTTGACCTTTTGACTTGAATTTTCCTAAGGTTGGTTTAAGAAAAAAACCTTAATTAATCTTTAGTTTTTTTTTCTCTTTACAATTAACGCCCATGTACATCGCAATCGACTTAATTTCGATCTGCCAAATTAAATGCGCCGTGTCCATCCCACATAATTAGTTGATCAATTAGACTAATAATTATCTTTATATATATATATATATATACATTTACTTAATAAAATTTGCATAATCATATAAAATTGCATAAAAATATAAATAATATGATAAAAAATCTATTTTAAAATTAAATTACTAAATTTTTAGGTGCTTACGCAAATGTGCATGCTCGTACTCATACTAAATAAAGGAAATTTGTACTAAAAAAGAAAAAAATATAAATATGATGTCAAATTCGAATCTCTATAAAAATAATTTCCTTATTAGATTAAGGATTGGATAAGATCACAAAATATTGAAAATATGAATGCAAAATGAACAATCTTTTAAAAAACTTAAATTTTGGATAAGGTGAAGATTTAGTTCACCATTAATTGATTCATTCATGTTTATTGTTAAGGGTTTGAATTCCTTCTTCTCTTTGAGACTTTGACTTTTTTTTCGATAGTAAAATACTGATTTAATTAAAAAAAATAGAATATTATTTTTAGTCTATTATATTTTTTCTTAAATAATAGTCTAGGTTTAATTCACCCCTAAATTTAAATATTATCCACTTTTATTCTCTGGCCTTCTCAGAAACTTTTACTTTATTATAATTACTTCGAAGGCAATGTATATACTGTAGGCACACAAAGCGGGATTCAAACTGAAATTATTAATAATTATAAAATTTAAATAAATTATGTTAAAATAAGTTGAATCAAAATTAAATATAATTTTAATAAAAAAATGAAGGTGCTCTCTAATTAAGTAGAGAGCATCATGTTACATATGTTTTCAATCGTCAGAATGTAAATATACGATGAATATTATTTTTTTCTCTTTTAATCTTTTTTGTCTTCTAAATTTATTCACCATTGATTTACCATCATATGAAGATGTCAGTAATATAAATGCCCTCTACTTAACTAAATATCACTTTTATTGAATCCAATTTTAATTAATTTAAAGACACTTCCTACGTGCTCAACAGTTGCATTTTATCCAAGTATTTTAACCCTCTTATATTTTTTTAAAAAAAATCAAGTAAGAGTCACTTTCATCTCAACTTTTCTTAACTACTCATTTTTTTCAAAAGAACTTTAAATTAAATACGGGTAAAATGACAACTCGCAACTATAAAAAAAATAAATAGAAAAATTAAGGTGCTTGAAAGTCGAGGAGAGAGAAGTTGGATAATATTAAAATTTAGAGGTTAAAATGAAGGTGAAAATGAAGGTGGAAAATAAAATTAAGATGACTGGTATAGAAAAAATAAATATTAGACAAACTTTTTTTTTACTTAGGCTCTATTTGATATGATTAATAATTTAATTAGAAAATAACGATTTAAATGATGAATAATGATGATCACTTAGTGATTAACTATTAACGATCTACCAATAAATATGTTTGGCAAATAGAACATTTGAATTAACTTACGAACGTTAAATGATTTAAATGGATATATGAGAAATTTTAAATTATTTACATTATTATATATATTAGAAAGAGTATATTAAAAAAAAAATTAGTGTGCTATCTTTAAACCTCAGATATTGGGTGATGAAGCATCTCAAAACGAAAACGCTAAGTAAAGCGTCTCAAAACGCTAAATTGATATACCATATTTAATAATCCATTGGAAAAAAATGGCTTATATAATTGGTGACGGTTCCCACTTCCCAGTCACAACACCTCATTCCCTATATAAATTCCTCCGAGTCGCCTTCCCGCTACCATTACACCCAAAGAAGCAAAAGGAAACAGACAGCAAAAAGAGATCGAACATGGCGGTGGCTGCAAAGGCCTTCTCCAAGTCCCTCCTCTTGTTCTACCGCTTCCTCCTCTGGCGACTCAGGGCGGTCCACGTCCACCACCACGCCACCCATGCAAAGCCTGCGCAGTCGACCCACCACCATCACCGCCTTTATCCTTCTCCTCCTCCTCCTCCTCCGGCGCCGGACAAGCTCTCCGGGAAGACCGTAGTGTGCAACGTGGAGGGGGGACTGTTGAGGTCCTCCTCCACCTTCCCCTACTTCATGCTGGTAGCTCTGGAGGCCGGCGGGCTGCTGAGGGGCCTCCTCCTCCTGGCCTGCTACCCACTCATCTCCTGTCTCGGCCGCGAGGCGGCGCTGAGGGCCATGGTCATGCTCTGCTTCCTGGGGCTCAGGAAGGAGGACGGCCTCAGGGTGGGGAGGGCCGTGCTGCCCAAGTTCTTCCTGGAGGACGTCGGCCTGGAAGGCTTCGAGGTCCTGATGGGAGGGACCGGGACGCCGCAGGGGAAGAAGAGGAAGGCCGTCTGCGTGAGCTCGCTGCCCAGGGTCATGGTGGAATGCTTCCTCAAGGAGTACCTGGAGGTGGACGTGGTCGTGGGGAGGGAGCTGAAGGAGTTCGCCGGCTACTACGTCGGACTGATGGCCGAAGAGGTGGCTTGTGAGACTACCGGCCGTAACGGCGTGGCTGCCTTAAGGAGGGCGGCGCCGCCGCTTGGCTGCTCGGAAGGTGGTGCACAGCTTGTAGGAGTTGGAAGCTACGAAATTTACGCTTCCCACTGTTTGATCTCTCAGTGCAAGGTTCGTAGTCCGAACTATACACACTGTTCTAATTAACACGTTTTTGCAGGTTAATTTGGTAATCATGGAGCTCAATTAATTAAGGGCTTTTGAAAAATATAGTTAATTTGGAAATTAAAATAAAAACTCAAAGACACAGCATTCTGTTTTTTTAATCAGATAATTAATTATTAGTACTTATCATAAATCGGTGTTTATAATATAAAATGACAGAACATTGAAACATACCACTCCATTAATTTGATTTATTATTATTTATGTCTTGTCTTAGTCTATTTTTTTTCCATTCCCCTGACAGAGAATAAAAAGAAAAAGAAAAAAATATAAAACCATATAATGAATTCTAAAATATTTTCCAGGATAACATATATAAACTTGAACATAAGTAATTCTAGTGAACACCAATAACTCTTTTCCAGCTTTTATTCTCTGTTTATTTCCTATGCATTTATTTGCACAACGATGTTATGCAATGCAGTATAAATGCATGAGCCAACTAATACGCACACACCATGGGCGCCTCATTCTTCACTTAGTCAATTTATGTTCATTCATTACAAAAAAATAAATAAATAAAGATTTCATGTTTCCATAACATATAGTAAATATTTGTATATAGTACAAATATGATGACTTTTAAATTACATTTGGATTTTCGATATCATTTTTTAATGTTATTTTTATAGGTCTCAGAAAGATATTACGTTGACTCATCTAAAAGTTGTTAGAAAAAGATTCTTTTTATATTTAAATGCTAATTTTATTTATTGTGGACTTTATTTTGTGATGAATGCTTATACGATCATGATGCTAACATAGTAACATGGGCCACACTGATTAATTATGTCTTATTATGATAATTTTGAATTTGTATTATTTCATCACATGAAATTTATTTTTTTTCCTAAACAAGAAAGGAAATATAATAATACTGGGGTTTTTGATTAATTCAATTAATTTGCATGGGCGTAGGAGGTGTTTGTGACCGAAGCCGAGAAGAGGAAGTGGCGTCCCCTGCCACGGGCCAAATACCCGAAGCCTCTCGTCTTCCACGACGGCCGGATCGCCTTCCGGCCGACGCCGGCGTCCACCCTCTGCATGTTCCTCTGGCTCCCTTTCGCCTTCACCCTCGGCATCGCCCGCGCCGCCGCCTTCATCCTCCTCCCCTACGCCATCTCCATCCCCCTCGTCGCCCTCATGGGCATGCATTCCCGGCTCGTCGCCTCCTCCTCCCCTACGGCGCGCGCCCCCGCCGTCGCCGGCGGCCGTATCTACGTAAGCAACCACCGCACGCTCCTCGACCCTCTCTACATCTCCGCCGCCATCGGGCGGCACGTCACGGCGACGACGTACAGCGTCAGCCGCCTGGCGGAGCTGCTCTCCCCCATCAGGACCATCCGGCTGACGCGGCGAAGGGAGGAGGACCGCCGCCGGATGGAGGAGCTACTGGCGGAGGGCGACATCGTGGTGTGCCCCGAGGGGACGACGTGCCGTGAGCCGCACCTCCTTCGGTTCAGCCCGCTGTTCACCGAGGTCAGCCGGGAGGTGGCGCCGGTGGCGCTCGAGTCCCGCGTCGACATGTTCTACGGCACCAGCACCAGCCGGTACAAGTTCCTGGACCCGCTCTACTTCGTCATGAACCCGCGGCCGTGCTACGTGCTGGAGTTCCTGCAGGAGGTGGCCACGGGCGGCGCCGGCGCCGGCGGCTGTGAGACGGCGAACCGCATCCAGAGGGAGATCGCCGGAGTCTTGGGTTATGAGTGCACCAGTCTGACGAGGAGGGACAAGTACTTGATGCTCGCAGGGACAGAAGGGGTTGTGGAAGGGTGATACCTGCGTGCAATGCATGCATCTGCATGAGGTCGTGCCTCGTTGACATGAGCACTGATTCCTAAATTTATCGCGTCTTTTTAATTTTCGACATAGAGATAGAATTATTATTATTATTACACGCACGTACAATTAATGGATTCTGTAAAATGATCATTAAAGATATATTTGAAGATAATTTGTGCAGAAGAAGTCAAGAAGGTAGTTTTGCTTCAAAAAAAAACTTTTAATGCTGATGGTAATATTATAGTATTCTTCGTCAATTTGTGATTCATGTATTATATATTAAGCCGGTGTAGTTCATGCCCATTCATGTATAGCTCGATAAGTTTGATGCAAAAGTTCAAAGGAGGTTGATTTGCCCCCAACATCGATCGAAGCTTTGAGCGTTTCAATAAGGCTGTCTTCAAATTCAATAGATTTCGGAAACTGTAGCTTCCAAATTCAATAATCGATATTATGGGCGAACCACTCATGTATATTTTTAGGTTTTCATGTTTAACTCATACATCTTACAGTAATGAGTAAATATTCTGAGTTGTTAATACAAATACTTAGTGACTTAAACCTCGATGATCGCCACAATTATGAGAGGAGATAAAACTTCAGTACTTTTAATTTTTGTTAACACCCACTAAGAAAAAAAAAGAACAAATAATAGTAAAAGCAAAAGAAAAGAACAGAATAGTAATTCCAAATTCAGCCCATTATAATTTGCTGTGACGAGGATGTTGTGGACGGGTACAAGTCTGACTAATTTAGCCCCAGATATGTTGGCCCACTAACTGCATATTTCAAGAGAGGGCATATCCGTCAATTAGGTAAAAGGTGGGCTGGGCTTCCTGATCAAATCAATCGGGCCAGGCCCAGTCAGGAATGCCACGTGTCGTCACCACACAGGTTGAGACGACTCGAACACGAGCTTCGCGGGTGAGCGTACCGCATGGATTAGGACGAGAAGTCGACGTGTTCCGGGAATCTGGAATCTTCTCTCGCAAGTTCCGCTAATTTTTAAAATATTTTATTATTATTTTTAAAAAAATGATTTAACAAGCGTCAGATAACACGTGAGGAGACCCAGTGATCACGTGAGAAGCAACCCATGGAGCGGAGTTGGTTTCTTGGCAAGGAAAACACAACGACCCCCCAAAAACTCTAATCCTGAGCCGTCGGATGGTCGTCCACGTTATCGATCCGCGTGTGCGACCCTGACGTGGACGGTGGAGATCGTCGCTGGAGTCCTACTCCTGCCGAAGCAGCTCTCTCCTCTCTCTCCCTCCTCCCACCACCTCCTTCTCACTGGTTACTTATTTTTCGAATTTAATTCCCTCTAAAAAAATTAAATAAATTAGAGATTTTGAAATTACGCTTTCGCCATTGTTGGCATCGGAGATGAAGGGCGGAGCAGCAGTGGCGGCGGCGGCGGAGGACGACGAGAGGGAGATGGAGATCTCGAAGAGGAAGGAAGGGGCGGAGAAGAAGTCGACGAAGGATGTCGTCAACGGCCACGCTGAGGACGCCTATGACGTCGACGAGGGCAAGGAGGATGATGAGGATGTTGTGGAGCTGGATGATGACGATGACGACGACGGTGAAGAGGGTGGCGCCGACGGAGATGAAGATGATGACGGTGGCGAGGGGGACGAGGGCGAAGAGGACGACGAGGAGGGAGAAGGTGAGGACTCTGATGACGATGATGTGCAGGAGGTGGAGCCGCCGGGGAGTCGTGCTCAAGCTCAAGCCGTGGATGTCGAAGAAGAGGATGAGGAGGACGACGAGGACGAAGAGGAGGGGGATGGAGGAGACGACGACGACGACGACGATGATGATGAGGAGGGTGACGAGGAAGAGGAGGTATATGATTTTTCCACTTATTTTTTTCATTTCACTTTTTTAGGGTTTATGATTAAAGGCTTGAGCTGATCTGCATATTTAATTTTCGAGGAGAAACTGCTGCAAAAAAAAAAAGAAAACTTTGCTGAAGAATTACTGAAAAAAACAGTCAAATTCTGTTAAATTATCTTATTCATGCTCTGTTAGATCGATGCACATGCTTCAGTGTCTGGGAATAAAGTTAGGGTTTTTACCTATTTGTATATTTTAGTATTTTGCTGTCTTATTATAATCTGAATCTTGGCTTATTATTACTATGTTTCCTGTGGGTGTACACTGAAAGTACTGCAAATTTCTGTTAGTTTCTGCTTGTAGTGTGCTTCTCCATAGATATAATGGCAGGATAACGATATTAATGGTGCCTATTTTTTTCTTCACTACTCTGCTGTTCCTTTTAGGTGCAATATTGTGTGGATTTATCGGTAGATTGGTCCTTGCGGCGGTTGTTGCTTGCTTGTTTAGGTAGTTGGAAGGCCTCTTACAGGGATTTCCCTGACAGTGAACACAGATCTGAAAAAAAAACCTTTGATTACTTAAGAAACACCTCGATATAAAATTTCATACATGATTGTGGCTCTTTTTTTTCAGCTTTTATCAAGGGGCCCTTTTGCTTGTTTGTCAATTTCTTTGTGTTGTTTAGTTCTTTTTTCTCAGCTTTTATCAAAGGGTCCTTTTGCTTGTTTGTTAATTTCTTTGTTTTGTGTAGTTTTGTTCTTATGTTCGTTTTTCTTGGTTCTCAAGCAATCAGTGATTTGGATGTTTCCAGGAGCCTACATAACTTTTCTTTTGTTTATTTTGCATCAGATGTTCCTCCCATTTTTTATCAGGTCATTGTTATACTTTTAGAATCTTTTATTTAGATCTTGGATAGATATTTAGCTTCTTCAAAACATAAAAAGAAGTTTTAGAATTGGAACATGTCTGTTGCATTCAGCCCTTTTTCTTTCCTTTCACTTTCTCTTGAAATCACTGAACAATTTTTACATTGGTTCTGTTTATGTGATCAGAATGTTCTATTTACTTGAGTATACGGATTCTTCTGAATTCCACTATAATTTTTTCCCTTGTGATCATCCTTACTGTTTTTAGGTCTCATTTGTCAATTATGATGTACATTTGCCTGCTAAAAAAATTTCTAGAATCCAGAGTTGGAGTTGGGATTCATTTATATTTCCTCTAGTTAGATGAATATTTCAATCTTGATTGACCTTTAGTATTTTCATCGTATTAGTGACCTACTTTCCCTTTTCATTCTAATTATTGTTTTACCCACTGTTAATTTTGATGCAGATGATTTCTTTGAATTATTTGAATTTTCACCTTGTTATGGCATTGGCTTTATCTTGTTATACAGTTTGCTCTTTTTCCATATTTCAAAATTTGATAATTATATTAGTCATGGTTCCCAGAATTCTTGGCTTTTCGAACTCTGAAAAATCCTGTCCTGATTTTCTGAAATCCTGATATGTTAATTAGGGTCTGGGAACAGAATACCTTGTCCGACCAGTAGGCCGTGCCGAAGATGAAGAAGATGCTAGTGATTTTGAGCCTGGCGAAGAGAATGGCGAGGATGAGGACATTGACGAAGAGGAGGAAGACGATGACAATAACCAGGGTTATGCTGGGAAGTCGGAGACGACTTCATCGAAGAGGAAAAGATCGTCAAAGGATGACTCGGATGATGATGATGACGATGACGGTGATGATGACGAAGATGACGATGATAGGCCATCAAAACGATAGTGCTTTGATGAATCAATGTGTCTGTTTCCTAAATTAACTTCCGCTTTAGTTCAGACTGTTGCTAGTCCCCTCTCCAGTTGGTCAACCAAGTCTTATTTGAGGATAGAGTTGTGGTATAAAGGGGTCTTCCATCCAATATTTTTGGACAAATGCTCAAAGAACTTTGTGTACAAGGTAGGAACTCCCCTCCATTGTGAACAAGGACTTGGCTGTTTGCCTTTTGCTTTAATCAATCAATCAAACTTTGGGTTCCCTTTTTTGTTGCTTCCTATCATTCAAGATATGATGCTCCTTTCAGTAATACGAAATGGTTGGTTTTGTTTTCAATATTAGGATCTCCATCATTTTTGTTACAATTATCTTTTTTATGAATTTCATAAATTGGCGCTTCAAAGATGAGGTTCAATTGCATATTAGATGGTATACTGTGGTCATCATTGATCTTTTTTGTTTACAAGTTACATAATCAAACTGCCGCCAGATCCCGATACCACTTAGGAGATTGCCTTCCAAAATCTTCGGAACTTTAAGTTTGATCCGGTGGTCAACGTAAAACTACTCTACTTCAAACGAGTGTAGAGATTTAAATTTGAATCTCATCCTAACAAGTTTAACCAGATAATCATATTAACATTATTTATCATTTTTGAAACATTACTTTGGGAAGCCTTAATCCGTGATCTCACTGTTTGTAGGAATGTCTTGGTTGACTATAATAACTCACAAAAAAGACGGAGACAATTTCAGTACGACAGTTCTAATGGTTGAATATCCCAAATAATATTTTAATAATGTCATAAATCTGTGAACTCAATTGGGGGTTAAGCTCAAACTATTAGAGCATATTTCATTACAGTTTAAAAGTAATCAACACCTATAATTATCCTACTTTTTTTTCCAAGCAAACGGGAGAAAGGATCATTAGGTTCCACACTCTTTTTTCCCACTGGGCCTAATTTCTTTCATACCAAGGATCTATGTATAACTCAACTGTAGATTCTAGTAATCACATAACACCATTGGAGAAGGTTATTCGGTTTGTCAAAAGATGCATGCAGAAAGCAATTTAGTACGAGATTAGAAGCACTATTATGTATATGTAGCACATGGCCTAGCTACCATTGTTGCTTCTTCCCTTTTCTCTTCTTCTTGGTACTGCTACTGCTGCAGCCAGCTTTTGGTGATTGGGTGTCATTCCCAGTTTTGGGAGATTGGGCAGCATCAAACCTACCTGATTGAACTGCATTCTGCAACCACTCGACGAATTCTTCCTCTGTCATTGTTTCATCAATGTTGCTTGATGGCGCTCCATTTCTAGCTGTTGGATTATTCCCTTTTGAATTGGTTTGTTTCATCACACTCGCATTGACATGAAAGCTTGGTTTATGAGTGTTTGCCGCGCATCGCATTCCCTGGTAACAATGACAAAAAAAATGTAATATTGTACCTAGGGAAGCAAGAAGTATCCATTTTGGATATGAAACAACGAAAATTGGCATTAGCTTCGAGCTAATGCATCGAGGAAATATGTAATATATGCCATTTTCAACCTCCCTGTTCCATCTGCTAAATGCAACATTCATTGTAGATCAATATTGGATGACTTAATACTTGAATTGGGGAAACTTGGCTCATTTAAAAATAGATTGTAGATTTCATAATGTTTTGATATTTACCTGACATATAAACCAATCAGTCACATCATAAATCCTGCTTTCAGCACAGACATACATGCAAGGCAGATTACCCTGCAAAGTTTATCAGTTAGTATGGTAAAAGGAATTAGTTCTATAGAAACATCTAAAAGGAATGTAAATGCACATCAGGCAACATTATGAAAAGAAAAAATAAAAGGAAGCACAATTGACATTATAGAGAGCAAACTCATTGGTATATCAATAAAGAGCAGAATCTTGTTGATACCTTCTGCAATAAACCAAACAACAGGGACTGGAATGATTGTTCAACCCATCCATCGCCATCCTTAGCTTGATGGAATTCTTGGCACTCCTACAGAATAAGCCCATTAAGTCTTACTGAAATAGCAATTAATTAGTTCGTGAAGTGCTGAAAAATAAAAGAATTCAACCTGACACCACCGCGCTTGAGACTTTGATCTTTGGGTACAATTCCAGATATGAAAATTATTGCACTTCTTGCACGCTATTCTTCTTGAATCAACGTATGGACCTTCATATTCAGCTTCAGAATGACTGAAGCCAGGCCTGAAAAATCCTTGTCTTCCCTTCTGGAAAATTACATTAAACAATCAGATCACTTATGATTGCTGTGGGTTCAGCAAAGATTGGTGAAAGCCAAAACAATAATATGTGACACAAAAAAGGACTGGCAGCTTTCAACATTGAAATACAAGACTTGTATGATTTACAGAAAATTATATGCCCATAAGTTGAGCAAATAGTCAATCAAATATTCAGACATAAACAGAGAAAGCACTATTTCGTCTTGAAGAAATGCAACAAATTAGATGTGTAGCAATAACATATAACGAGAAGGCAAAACTAATTAAGCTAAAAGTAAATCAGATCATAAATCAAATCCAAAGATAACTTTACTTTTATTTCGACCTTGCGCCTTGAACGAACAAGAGCTCTAGTATTCCAATTTGCACATGAATGCATGGGGTTTAATATATGTTTCAGATAACAAATGGTAAGTTGTATAACGAGAATATCAGGAAATATTAAACTCAGTGTTATAGCTTTGCAAATAACCATCTAAAAAGTGTTGCAATAGCAAATTACAAGAACCCGAGTTATTGTGATTGACTAAAAAGATTAACATAATCCCAAAGGCCACTTTTGAATGAACTTGATCCTTAAAGAAATGAACTTCATTAGTTCACCACATAAAAAGATGCCAGTGACTGTACTTTAACCTGGTGACTGTTTCTCATATTCAAAGCCTCTGGACCAAGAAATGCTAAGCTACACAGTTGAAAAGAGGGAAGATACGTCCTGGGTGACTATTTATGAAACATATATACGTTCCAACATTCAGGAGGAAGATTACTTCGTAATAAGTCATCGATAATTCACTTGAATACCTCCCAAAACTGTCAAGTCCTTCGGATGTTCCAAACTGATTGAAGTACTTGCTAATTTTTCTACTCATAAAACAATTATTAGTACATTACATATATAAGGATCACATCAATTTTATACTAAACTGAAAGGTCAATAAGAAAAACAAAGAAAAAACCTTCCGACTGCTGCTTTGGAACCTACGGAAATAGTTCAACAGTTCTTCCCTTCGTAACTCATCATCATAAGTCTTTCGTTTCAAGGAGTCTAGCAAAACCTGAGAAACAAACACAGTCAGGAAGGAATATCTTTACTTTCCCCTGAGTCAAACAAAAAAAAAAATTCTAGCCAGAATAAGAAATAGTAATATGGGTCAAGTTTCCACACCTCATACGCATTTTGAAGTTTCTTAAAGGCTTCTGCAGCTTTCTCATTTCCCATATTCTTATCAGGATGGACTAGCATTGCCTGGATACACATGTAGATAATAATATTATCACTATCCTAACAGTATCCTCATGTCATTTCTTGTCCAGAGGTGCATAAGGTGAAATTGTGTTAGCAACAGTTTATGGAAAATGATAATAGATGGAATCGTCACCTTTTTCTTATACTCTTTCTTGAGCTGGGTGATGTCTATGTTCTCGTAGCGAGCAAACCCTAAGGCTGAATAGTGATCAGTGCAGTTCAACAACCTAGCAACTTCGCCTTCTGAAGTTAACTCTACCTCTACCCCACTTGTTGAAGAACACTCCCTGTTGCGATCAACTGAACTCTCGAATGAAAACTGGATTCCATCATCTCCTTGTGAAGAATAAAAAGTTTCACTAAATGAACGGTCCGTTTTACCCTGTGTGTACCTAGCTTGCTCTGTAGGTTCATCAGAGTTGGGCTCAATTATGTTGTTCTTCAAAATGTACAAGAGAAGATCACTGGAGATGAAAGATAAGTTGAGTCCTAAAAGCAACCCAAGCCATCCTACATAACTCGTTGCACAATAAAAAGAGTACAAGTTGGTGACAAGAAGAGCAACTCGTTCATGGCCAAGTACAAACGACATTCCTGCGTTTTGTAAAATAAATAGTTAACAATGCTTCTGGTTGTGTAAATGCACATAATATTCAAATTTCATTTAGCTATAAATCATAAACCTCCTAAAAGAATCACGAATCCTGTTGTCCAGAAACTGCCGTAGAGCCACAATATTACCAATGCCGATATGGAAATTACCAAAATTGCAAGTCCGAGACTAACGAAAACCGCCAGCAAAGTAACAATAACCTAAAATCAGATGCCAAATTCAGAGGAGATTGGAGAAAAAAAATATGTCAAAGGATCAGATACATATTTCATATAATCAAAAAGAAATTTGTTAGCGCATAATATTTCATATCAATGTGTATGTAGAGATCCCCATAACACAAGGAACAATCTACAATTTTTTTTTCTTTTTTTTCAGAGGGTAAAGGATGGGTGCCAATGATGCAACCATCCATTATGACTAGTGTCGGTGCTAATTCGGATTGAGCTAACAAAGTTTATGGTCCCATCCCATCAACTGATTCACCAAATTACAATTACTTTCGCACCACTAAATAATATTGTAAATTTATTAAACTAAAAAAAGTTGATGCATACAAAAGCATTTGCAAACAAAAACATATCTCATCCACATAAATTGCATTCACATGACTCTTCTCCAAATAGCAGAGGAATGAGTCGAAAATCACAGCATAATTTTGAGATATGTTCTGCAGGAAACCAAGAAGATAACGAGAATCAGAAAGCTTAATGATACTAAAAGGAGAAGATTCCTCAATTTTAACAGTTTTCCTGCCAGCATTGGCCATACCCTCGAATCAATTCTTTCCTTCATCAAATTAACAATAATTATGCTGCACAGCAAATAACATATTTTGCTTTTAGAGAGAATAAGTATGCTTATTTTACATTTATCACCAGAATTATTTTCACTACCACTGAACTAGAAATTGTTCAAATCTTAATAATTAATTTATGAAATAGAATTATAAAGAGTTCTCCTAACAACGTCAGAATCATTTTATTCATGAATATCGTTCTGCCTAATCCAAAACAGGTGTATATATTTTACTTTCACATTTGAACAAAGAAAATTGAATGCAGAAATACTGCAAAGAACCATGAGTCAAACTATTGATGATTCTACCTATCAAACCCTTATCACTTTAATAAGCAGCAGAAAAACATGAAAAGATTGAGAAAGCAAACAAACCATGATCAGAAGCATTTTTGTGAATCCAACCATTGCAGAAACCGAGATGATGCTACACCAAATTACTGTGAAAAATGACGTTGATCCCAAATGTAACAAAGAATCAAGGCCCCTAATTACACAGTCCAGCCAAACCATTGATAGAAGAAACACCAATCTCCCAAAGAACACAGCCCTAGTCAAAATAATAGGATAAGTATGGTCAACTTTTGAGCGAACATACTTTTGAACGTTGTAGATAACAGAAACTACAGATTTGAGCTGTGGTTGCAGTTGTTCAAGCCATATGGCAGCTGTTCTGAAAACGTAAGAAGCGGCAGCTCTTACACCAGCCACTGCCTCTGAAGATCGGCACTTGCTCAATACAGTTTCAATAGCACCAAACATGTTGCAAAATGTTATAAAGGAAGCTGCTGAAATTTGAACCCAAAATGTCTTTGTAACTTTTCTTGGCTTATAAGGAGTTTCTGATTCATCACTTTCACTATCACCTGACTTCCTGACTCCATCAAATTCGGATTTTTGTTTCTTTCTCTTATAAACTCCCTTGGTTCTGTTTACACTCACCCCGGGACCCTTTTGCCTGAATTGGACATCATTATTTGAATAATTTGTATCAGCCACCGGGTTTTCACTGTCCACACCATTGGAACCTTTTTTCTTGCGACCGGGCGTATTCCGATTAATTCCATTACTTTGCTGATTTTCCTTCTGAGCCATGATTATATCAAGTCAATTCATGCTAAAAATCCTGATGGTAAAATGCCCTTTACACGTTTACTTCCATCACCTATAAATCACATGACAGGAGCATAAAAGAGTTGTTGCATCATGATCGGTCCCCTAGAACACATGAATTTTAATATCAGATTAAGAACAAGATAGCTACCAAAAAAGTGGGTAAATAAAATCTATATTAAATAAATTGTGATTTTTTTTAAAAAATGATGTTTAACTTTTCTTCGGCAGCGAGTTCACGGGCAGGCGGCGGCGCGCGGGCAGCAGTGCGGAAGAAGGCGGAGGAAACAGAGAGAGAGAGAGAAATATAATGTAGATATTTGAAGGGGATTAGGTTTTATGACCACAAAATATTCGACATACCGAACTCAATCCGAATCCAAAGATGCATAATCGAGAGCAGATTTAGGGGAAAATGGAACAGATATGATACCTTTCGGATCGCACTGAAGAATCGAGATTGGAAGAACTCGTCGTCCTCACTTGGTTTCGTGCGAGGCACGAAGACGACGCAGTTGAGAGGCGAAGAAATAAATGCGAAGAAAGAACCAACAAAAAAAAAGAACAAGCTCCACCTTTTTTTGTGATAACGTTATTATGATGGTTTAAAACGAGCATAATTGTATAATTTATGAGTAGGTAACAAATTATTATTTTTCCATTTTTTATTATATTCATAAATCATTATTTTCCATTATATATATATAACGAGCATAATTGTATAATTTATGAGTAGGTAACAAATTATTATTTTTCCATTTTTTATTATATTCATAAATCATTATTTTCCATTATATATATATAACGAGCATAATTGTATAATTTATGAGTAGGTAACAAATTATTATTTTTCCATTTTTTATTATATTCATAAATCATTATTTTCCATTATATATATGTAACGAGCATAATTGTATAATTTATGAGTAGGTAACAAATATTATTATTTTTTCCATTTTTTATTATATTCATAAATCATTATTTCCATTATATATATATATATATAGATATAACGAGCATAATTGTATAATTTATGAGTAGGTAAGAAATATTATTATTTTCCCATTTTTTTATTATATTCATAAATCATTATTTTCCATCATATATATATGTCTGTTCCCATAAGTATTATTATTTTTGTGCCATTCAATAAATCTTTGAATCTTACTCACTTGTACATTTAACATCTTTTGTGTCTTTCCTATATACAATTTGCCTAACACTCTTTTGTTTCTGACATACTTATTTTCTATGTTCATTTTCCATTGCAAAAGAATTATCATGAATTTAATGAGATGAACATAAGATAAAGAATAAAGGGGCATGAAGGATATTATGTATTATCAATGTTATTATAATCGGACACATAGATCGAACCGAACAACTAATTGGATTACGGTTGAACCGGTTCGATCGAATTCAATCAGATTGAACCGAATTTTATTAAAATAATATTATTTATACTATTTTATGATATGTAATATAATTAATATTATATAGTATCTACAATATTTCATAATAACTAATTACTAATTAAATATAATTTTAAATATTATTTATTGTATGTTTAAAAGATGATTCTTATTTAAAATAATGATGGTTAATAAATGATTATTATCTTTTATTTATTATGTGATAGTAAAATGGTATTAATTTATTTTATTCTGACTCACTCTTAATTTGATAATTTTATTTTATTCTTTTCAATTTTCACCTTCTTCCCCTCTATTTCTACTAATTCTCCTATATTTTGTCATTTCATTTTCATTTTGCCTAATGTTATTTTTTAAAATCTCTTCTATTTCTTTCAATACTTTTTGACCTTGATTTGAGTTGAATCATTTTTAATATATATATATATATATATTAAAAAAATAATAGTTATAAAAATTCATGAGATGATATATTATTATTTATAGAATTCTAATAATGTTATGTTAATTATTTTATCTCAAATTATTGTGACTTTTCTTGAACCTCTTTCCTTTTTTTTTTTCATTTCTTTTTCTTGTTTCTCTTTCTCTTTATTTCCTATTTCCAATTTTGTTGTTGACAAATATTTTCCTTTCATAATATTTAATGTTTACTGAAAATTTATGCTGTTTGATATTATTACTATATTATTAATGTCATATTAATTATTTTAATTCAAATTATTATTCACTTTCCTATTAATTGAGTTAACTTTCAATTATTACCAATTCTTTCCTTTTTTTAAATTTTCATTTCTTCTCTTTATTCATTCTCCTCCCATATTTATTATTGTTATCAATTTTATTTTTAGTAATTGTTTTCAAATACTTTAGATTTATACAAATGTTTGCTTCCATTTTTGTAATTATTTTGTTTAAACTTAAAGTTAAACTCGGTTTGGGACCGGTTCATCAGTTCGTCGATTATGTCCGGTTCAAAAAGGTTTTATCCGGTCCAACTTCACTCCCATTTTTGCACTAAAATCGGATCGACCCAACCACTGGTCACGGTGAATCGGCCGATCCGGTCTGATTTTAATAATATTGATATTATTCTATGTGAATTTTGTGCCATCACACAACTATATAACTGTTTTGTTTCATTTTCCTTTCCTGCCATTTTTACTTTTCTCTGCTCAGTTTTATGTGTAATATTTTGAAGTTCATATATTGCATTTACCTTTTTCGATATAGTTCATATTGAGAGCTACTTGATTGATTATTCAAATGAGAGCAAATAAAAAAAAATTGATCAAGTTGGCAACACCAAAAGTTTAATTTTGAGTTACCAATCTAGAGTTTTTTTAAAGCATAATATTAATAAAAAAAATTAGTTTTTATTACTTTAAAAAAAATATTTGCCACTATACTTTTAAAAATTTTTGCTTCGACAAGTCTTTGCATGTTTAACTATGGAGGGTGATATTATCATCAATATTTTTTTTTGCATAACTCATTACAAGAATAATATGTTTTAGCTACAACAATTTAGCGACAAGATCTTCTATCGCCATACAGTTTCTACTAGCGACATTTCTGAGACGTGATGATGATGCCCAAAAATGATGTTTTTTTTTAAATTAGATAATAGTGATGGACTAGCGATGGATATAACTACATAAAAAGCTCGTCGTTATTAACGACATAATTTGCAATTGGTTAACGATAGATTTATTTTGTCGTTAAGTATTTCATTAAAAAAATAAATAACAGTTTTATCGTCGAAGTACTAGCGACGGTGTAGGGATGACTTAGTGATGGAAACTGGCCGTCGCTAATTCTCATGTCCTACGTTCCACTTTCTTCCTCCTTTCTTCTTTTGTTGCACGTTCATATGTTATAAAGTCCCCCGTCGCCGTCGTCGCTTGCTGCAGGTAACCCTCTCTCTCTCTCTCTCTCTCGCTCTCTCTCTCCATTGCCGGATTTCTCCCCTCGCCGATTTTATCCGTCATCGCCGAGGAGAATCAAGCCTTCCTCAACGTGAGGAGGGCAGTCGTCGGCCCTTCTCACTTGTATTATAATGAGACCTGATGATATTTAGTTCATATTTAATCATATTTCGTTCAAAATTTATGTAGTATAATAAGACATGATCGAAGTTGAATTTTTCAGTGAAAAGATGATAATGGTTGTGTTCATGAAAATTTTAAGTATGGAGTTGATAAATTCTTGAGATTTGCATATGAAGAATGATGTGTAGTTGATTCTCTTGGTCGTATTCATTATTCATGTGTGAATTGTAAGATAAAAAATTGAAACTAAGATACTATGTTAAAATGGATTTATATCGAAACAGTTTTTGGTGGATTACTTGAATTGAACATTGCACGGTGAAGAATATTGGAAAGATGAAAGTTCAAGTAATTAAACCAATTGTGTTGATTCTTCGATAAATCCCTATTTGATATGGTGCGAGATGTAGAAGTTGGTGCTACATTTTATCGAAAACATGAATAAGTTTACTATGTGAAATATTTTTCATCTAAAAGAGTTCTCATGAATGATGAGCAACGTGCAAAATAAAGAATAAGTTATTTTTTGAGGAAAAGATGAACACTGAAAGGTACTCTATTTGATGAAATGCCGTATGTCGATTATTATTAGGTTCTGTTTGACATGATTAGCAGTTTAATTAGCTAGTAGTGGTATGATTAGAGGATAGCGGTTCAAATAATGAATAGCTACTAACGCTTAGCAATTAGCTATTAGCGGTCTACCAATAAATGTGCTTGACAAATAAAATGTTTGAATTAGCTTATGAGCGTTAAATGACTCAAATGAACATATGAGATCTTTTAAATTATTTACATTATTATATGCAACAGAAAGGGTATATTAGACAAAAAAATTTCGTGCGCTGCTTTTGAACCTCTTAACATTGAGTGTTCAAGCGTCTCAATATGCTCACAGCCTGTCGTTTGTCACTACTCTTTTTTATATTTACCAAACACATTAACAAGTGTTAAGTCAAAACGCTAAACGCTATATCATAATCTATTTTTATGTCATGCCAAACAGGGCCTTAAGCTCATCAAATCACGGGAGTAATAAATTTAGCTCATGACGATGAAAATCAACATTATTTGATAGAACTGGTCATATGAAAGAAGTTAATATTAACGAAATAAATCATCCTCTTGAAATTGAAGATGAACAATTTATAAATGACAATGATACCACTGATGATGAGACTGACGAAGAAATATATAAATCATTTTCAAGCTCTTGAACAAGTTATTGCCTAACAAATGTTTATATATTTCATTGTTGTAAAAACTTTAACAATTGAATTTTAAATTATTTTCTTTATGCTTTTACATGTTATCAATAATATTTTTTATATGCTATTATAGGTTATAGCTCCTCACGATCGGAGCTCGTGGGAGCTGCACGAGTCGTGACACTCCATTGAGGGAGGATAAGCCTGTAATTGGTATTGATTCTTAGACATGTAATATTTCATTTATTAATTCTCTTTGTTAACATTTGTTGATAACATTTATTTCAGCCAATGTTCATGTTGGGTCTTCATCATCTCAACGAAATCCTTACAACATTATACCATCTACCGAGGTTATGATGGATGACAAAAACAATTCGTGAACTGATAATATATGATTTATTATAAAGCATATTTTCTTAATGTATGAATATAAAGTTACATGCGTTAAACAATTTAGGACTGCTTTCATCCCGGGATGCATTCATCATGAGATCAATGAGTCCGTTCTTTCGAGACTTCCGGTAGGTTGTGCTCATTGAAAGGACATTTCTTTGCCTTATCGAGATGACATGTACAATGCATTTAAGGTAAATTATTTTATATTCATTTGAAATTGGTTTACAAAATAATAACAAGTTATTTTTTCAAGCCAAGTATAAACGGGAGGTTAGGTCTTCTAGATGATATAATAAGAAAGACCTTTAATCTTATAGCTTCTACTCGCCTTAGAGGAGTATTATTCAACTACGATCAAGATCCAAGACTTACCATTGACGACAACATTCTTAAAACAAAGGACAAATATGCTTCACATATTTCAAAAGAAGTTTGATCTTCTCATTGAGAAACTTGGTAAGTAATGGTTGGATCAGATTCATATTTTTTCAACACTTATCATTTTGCATGCAGGTGGTCACTCGAATATCAAGATAAGTCAGTAACTAACAAAAAAATAGATTGTCTAAGTCGGATGTGACATTGCCATTGCGAAGGATCTATTGGGTTCATAGAGCATAACGAAAAATTGTATCTTTTCAAATTATCATAATTTTGAATCTTATCATAAAATTGTTCAAGTAAAATATCTAATATGTGAAATGTGATTGATGTCGGAGTTGGTGAGTGGCGGAAAAATTGACTTTCGAATGATGTACAAAGAAGTTTACACAAAAAAAAGACCAATTAATTCATCTCGGAGCAAGAGAAATACATTACAATATTTTTTTGTAACACTCATTTAAAATGTTTCTCCTTAAGTATTTGGTATGAAATTAACTATTTTCATTTGCAGTTGCTTATGATGGAGAAGTACGGGGATAATATATGAATTCCCTGAAGTCGACGAGAAAATATGGAAAGAAGTTGTAGGACTTACTAAGGAGGGTCGACTTTGTAGGTTAGGTAGATTGAGTTCACAAGCGAATGCGACTTCTATCGCTGGTCCTTTGTGTAGTTTGACCGTTGCACTCACCCTTACGACTATGGCTGAGATGAGAGATCTTAAGGGAGATGTCATGGATGATAGAATTATGCCACTATTGCTAAAGGTCCTGAGTTTGATTAGCGACCGATCTACTCGCACTCCTTCATTTGATTATTAGAATTTTTGTGTTTGACAATATTATGTTGTTTTAGATAATTGTGTTGTGATACTTTTAAACTAGCATTGTGATACATTGATGTGATGTGACTATTAGGACTTTTATTCGACATATTTATTATTTTGTGAATGGATGAGAATATATGTTGTGTGTGATGATATCTATTGTATATAAGGTTTTATGTAAAATAATTTTTTTTCACTAATTTCGTAAATAATAACGACTTGGCGATAACAACAACGATGGTCTTGCAACAAAGTTTTCTAGGAAATTGAGATTTGTTTGATATTTTATGACGGTGGAGCGATGGTAGGTAACAAGTCAGCGACAACTGTCGTTGATACTTGGCGATAGTTTATCGGCGAATTAACGATGACGTATCGATGATTTTAACGATAGAATAGCGACAATACATCGACGAGTTAGCGGCGAAAAATTGTTCATTTTTACAAAAAAGGAAAACAACGACAACTCGGGGACAATGTAATGACGATAGTAGATGACAACTACTCTCCGTTGCTAATAGTGACTAAGATTTAACGATTGTTTTCTATTATCGTAAGATCGTAGCTACTGCGTCATTGGCTTTTTCAGTGATGGCCCAATGACGATTTATTGACGGTATTTTCTATCGCTGAATCCTTTTATTCTTGCAGTGACTTTAATAGTGCCACTAATGGAATATAATATTATTTAGAATGTTGACAAAATATAATTCTATGGACTCATATTCCCATAAATCTAATTTACTATGTTTGGTTCGAAATCAAAATCTATCGATAATAAATTTGATATTATAATTCATATAAAAATAAATGGAAGAGAATTGAGGGAAAGTGAAAAAAAGAGAATGATAGAAGATTAAACGAGAGAGAAAGAAATAAGTATTTAAATTAGAGAAATTGAGATTTATGTTAAATAGAGTATATTACATGATAGAGAAAGAGAGAAAAATAATGGAGAGAAAGAGAGAGAAATGATGATATTAAAGAAAGGATAAAATAGAAATTTTAAAAAATGAGGAGAATTAAAGGAGAGAGAACATTATGATATTATAAGAAGAGGAGATGGTGATTATATGAAAGGAAAAAAATGATATACTAAAGGGCACCAACAATCACAATGCAAGATCCAAAATATTTTTGATAAAATGCACATCAACGATCACAGTGTAAGATCCTTGAACAAATGAAATTCACATAATTCCAAAGAAAAAAAACACTAATGTCAAATTCTCAAGAAATGAAGAATTCTGATGTGTCGTAGACTATTATCAAAAGAAGTCCATCAACCGCTAGACTCTTATTTTCACCTAAAACCAAAAAACAACAATTACATTTAATCTAACATCAAAGATAACAACTAGAAAATTAAGTTTGCAACTCCACTCAAAGCATTTTACTTCAAGTCTAATGTTTTTTTCCAAATGAAATGATATAGAAGACATGGGTAAAATAACATCAAATAACAATACTCCAAGTAAAACTTCAAAAAAAAATCATGGTTGCAACAGGTCCCATGTTGGAGGTCGATGGAAAAGTCCAGCACTCGAAGGTTCTCGAGGCTCGGAAGTTGGAGGTTGGCGATGGTCGGAGGCCATAACTATAGGCGCTCCACTACCAGAAAAGTGATTTTTAACAAAAAAGGAATATGGTCGTTAATAGCTAATTTATTATTGTTAAAGAGCATTAACGACTAAAAAAACTAGTCATGACTGCTTGCTCCATCATTAAAGATCAATGACGAACGAGTACTCGAGTAGAATAAACGGTCGTAAAAATATTAACGACCACTTCTAACCCCACAGTTAAATGCACCTTTAAGGACAAGTGTTCTAGTCGTCATTGATGCTTTTCTCGACCAATTTTAAGCTTGTCGTAAATACCACCGATCGTTGATACTTTCTTTAACAACTACTTATAGGTTGGTTGTTAATACTAATAGCGACAAGAATGTCAGTTGTTAAAGGTATCATGACACATGTTGACTTCGTGTGTGTTATGTTGAATTATCACATTCCAAGGACTTCTTAGTAGCTGATGTATTGAGGACACAAAGCTTTTGAAGTGCGGCCCTAGTTGTTGATGTTGCAGGATAAGTTCGACTGCGTTGATAGAATCCGACTCTAGTATTATGTGTCGATATCTCTTGTTCCAAGCGATGTTAAGACCTATGCTTGTTGATTTCAGCTCCGCTTCTAGTGACACAATGTTCCTTAGATACTGAGAGAAACCCACCAGTCATTGCCCTTGATGGTCTCTTACCAGACCTCCTGCTCCTTGTTTCATTCTTGTGTTGCACGAGGCATCCACGTTGCACTTTACCTAGCCATGTTGGGGTTTGGTCCAATTGCTTCCCGCTCTTTTTGTTGTTGTGTACTATGTTGACTTCTCCCATTGTTTTGCAATGACGAAACTGTTTGCGGCCTTTAGAATGAGCCATGCTAGATCGCGGGGAAATTGATGATGAATCCCATTGAACACCTTTTGATTCCTCCAGAGCCAAAATTGCCAGCATGTCGCCCCAAATATTGTTGTCCAAGATGCTCCGCTGCATATAGAGTTTGAAACCTAGAGGTTCTGTCTAATCCAAACACTTAGGGGTGGTGCAGAGAACAATTGAACTTTGTTTGTTGGTAGCAATTTCTTCCATATTCCTTTTGTCATTGGGCAGTCATGTAGCAGGTGTATAGCGAATTCAGACTCAGATGTACAATAAGGACAAGCATCCGATGCTGATAGTCCCCTCTTCCTCCTTTGTTCGTTCGTCATTAAGCGGTCATCTGTTGCTAACCATAGGAAGGAACATTTTTTTTTGTGGACCTTCCCACTTCCAAATTAACTTCTAGATTGAATTCCTTCCTCTTCATGTGTCTTCCACTATAGCCATATGAGCTTATTTGGTGTTATAGATTCTGTGAGGTTCAAGAGGCCAATACATTTTGTCTAGAATGATTTCCTCCTCTAGCATAGGGGCTCCTGCTAGTGCCAGAGCCCCTTGGTGGCTTAGAAATGGTGAAATAGTGTCCCACTTCCAACTTCTTTCTCTCGTGAGCATGCTTGCCACCAGTGAAGAGATGACGGATGGGGGTATTTCTCCTACTATTAGTGATATTAATGCACATCCACTCGGAAGCCACACATCAATCCAGAAATTAATTTACTTTCCACTTCCTAGTTGCCATCTTGCTGTAGGATCTAGATGGCACCAAA